>WURT03142491.1:0-29013 GCA_009936505.3 Holothuria glaberrima | reverse complement strand
TTCAACGGGAATTTCACCAGATTGCTTAGAATAAGTACCCCTCTAATATATCAAAACTTGATTTGAGCTTAGACCCTAAGTTTCAATAAAGGTCATTTGTATGTTTTGGTATATAATTACCGTATTTAAGAAGAATTCCTACTTCTGTTCCTACAGCATATATCGCCCTCAATATTTAATTCCGTCAAGTAAATGATCGTGTTGCCAATTTATGTTATCTACGTCATCTATTAGTACATTCATCTTTTAGTCGTGGACATTGAAAAAGCCTGGAGAAAATAGTTTATCAAGTTCGTATTAAAATATTGCCAAGTCCCCATATTTTTTAGAAATACTTCACCCAAACTAAATAAACGTGTCCAAGATATCTCGAATTTAGAATTGTCTAAAAGAAACAAATTAAAGGGATGTTGAAAGGTACGACTAGCCTGTATTCAAAACCTGGAGGAAAGTCTTCAGCACATAAAGCCCACATATACTGACAAACTTAAGAAATGATGAAAGTATAATTACACTACACTCACCACTTTATGGAATTTATGTAAGAAGAACAGTCCATACTTTCATAAATACCCAAAGGGTAAAGGTATATCATTTCCCCCAAATAGCACATTCAAAGTGTTCTGAAATCACAATTATCTTGTACACAGAAACTCAAACCATATTGAAAGGCCATACACTCTTAAAACAAAAGAGTGAAATTTACTCCAAAAAGAGTCAATAAAGGGACCACTCTTGAAGAGAGAAGACAGTCCCCAAGTTTATTTTCAAAAAAATTGCTAAATCTTACAGATCTCTTCTTATTTCTCTCACAAGTATTGTCATAATGTTCCTCACTCTCACAAGTATTGTCATAATGTTCCTGTGTCAAACCATTGAATGTTGAGGGTAAACCAATGAGTTATTATGCATAAATTTAGGAAATAAGTAACGAAAATATTATCACATGATTGATATGAGCCATTCCTGAACTAGTGTTCCAGGGTACACTGCTTCAATTTGGGGGGACTGCAATTTCCCTTTAAGGAAGAGTGAATTTCACCCAGAGTGGAGTGAAAATTCACTCCAAATAGAGCGAAACTTCATACACATGGAGTGAAATATAGGCACAACAATTAGCCTGAACATTCTTTTCTCAAATAAGAAGATTTTTGTATTATCTGCTTCAGTACAGATAGATAGATTGATGAATGTATTAATTACTTAATGCTTGATAAACGTAGTTTTAGCTGATCAGACAAGCACCATTATACAAATAAATTATCAGCAACAAAGCTTTAAACTGACTATTATGAGGCATTCAGTAGTTCTTTATTTATGGCCTGCTAGTAGCAACTTTCTTCACAAACCAAAACCACACTTAAAAAAGCAGTTCAATAAAAAAAAAACTACGCAGAGGCGAAACTGAGTGAAATTTTTCATTTGGAAATAATTATTTGCTTTTATAGATGTTTACAGTAACCATTTATATTTTATGCTTTGAAACGTTAAGATTTTCCCGACTATTGCTCCTCTTCTGAAAAATGCAAGCCATGATTATTGGTACCAAATTAGAAGCCCTTTCCTGATGTGGAACTCCATGTACTTCCTGTTGGTTGGTCCGTAGCCACAAACGTATTGTCAGGTTTGCTTATTTTCAGTTTCATAACTTGGCTGGTAAGTATTTTACCCTCTCAGAGGGCTATTTTGATGTTGTTAGCGGTTTAAGTGGAACATCCGTCCTGGTTTCGAATTGGCTCAAAACCAGGATATTCATCAAATAATCGACAGGGTAACATAGGCCATTACAATGATTTAATTTCAACTTGTTTTCGGCTATCATTTTCAAACGGTGACTTAGATGTAAATGGTCATCCACTTTACTAATAGCTTAAAAATATCAGTAGTTGAAGTTCCTATGTGCATGGGCGGGGGCAAGGGGGCAAATGTTTCCCTTATAATTTGCAAGGAAAGGGGAAAAGAGAAGGAAAAGAAGAGGGAAAAGGAGAAAACAAAAGAGAAGAAAGGAGGAAACGAACGAGAAAGAAAAAGAAGAGGTTAGGGTGGAGTAGGCCTGAATCTGATTCATATAATTTATCCAGAGCGTCCAGGAGGCCCTATTCCTGTGTTTGCGGCCTTTAAATACCCTTTTATAATGCACAAATGAAGCAAGGAAAAATTTTCTTAATAGTTCAAGAATGTTTCTGTGGACTCCACGCACGTATTTTTGCGTAAAAACTTTCCCCGAATAGAAGGCAGTAAAGTATCCAAAAGAGGGCTTCAGGAGGTTTGTTGACAACATAACCTTCTCTTAGACAACAAAGGCTTCTCTCCTCTTTCCCCCAACCAAAAACTAAAATTCACTAAATTATGAACATCTTCTAGCCATATATGATCAGTTCACAAATATCTCAAAGACAGCACCATTTTGCATCCAAGAAATCTTATTGTAACAAAAGTATTTCAAAGGGAAATGGGGACACCCTCCCGGAAGGGGGACACCCTCCCCTTAGACCTCTTCCCGGGACTGCCCTCTCACCCAACCAAATATTAGAATTTACCGTGTAAGTTCTGAACATTTTCCAGCCATAAACGATCAGTTCAAAAAATTTCACAAAGACAGCACCATTTTCCATCTAAGCAACCTTAAAGTAACAAAAAATTTTCAAAGGGGAGGAGGCACCCCTCCCCCTTAGACCCCACCCAAGATCGTCCTCTTTCACCCAACCAAAAATCAGAATTCACTAAATTATGAAAAATTTTCAGCCTTACATGATCAGTACAAAATATATCACAAATACAGCACCACTTCGAGTCTGAGGATCCTTAAATTACCAAAAATTTCTCAAAGGGGAGAGGCACGCCTCCTCCCCGTGGACCCCTTTCCCGGGACAGCGATCTCTTACGCCATGCTTTGCCTCTTGCCAAAATACCCTGGCGCCGCCCTGCCTATGTGTGTAAACACTTTACACGAAGAAGAAAAAGTATGTCCACACCTGCCATCCCCCGAAGTTTTGCTTTTTAGAAATTTTAGAGGAAGAAGATCCAAGACTAATAGACAGTTAACAATAGTTGTGAAATAATGTGTTCTAGTTTGTTTTGTCTACTTTGTTAAACATTCATTTGTTATGTAGCTTTCATTTTTCCGGTTATAGGGCTAGGGCAATATAACCAGCATTTGCCAATGTATGCGGAATATAACGAACTGAGGTTCGAAATCATATTTAAACAGTTGCGACGCCAGTGTGACGGCAAGGGGGCATTTCCCCCAGTCAGTACCTTTGCCCGCAGATGCCACCCCTAACTCAGCTCCTGAAGTATACTGGCATGACGGGAGGAATAGCCTAATTATTATGAATCTTTGCATTGGATAATGTATTATGAACCAAAATATACCTACCCCGAGGCTTAATTTTTACCAGAGATACACTAAAACCTCGGAGGTTTAGGGGCTTCGCCCACTCACCCACGTCAGGGGCCCTAAGGCGGGCCTCTGGACCCCAACTGCTTAAAAGTATAGTGGCCCGACGAGACTGGACGACTAGCCTAATACCTTACAGTTATTTAGAATCTTTGCATTTGATGATGCATCATGAACCAATATATATCCATCCCGAAACTTTATTTTTCATCCAGAAATATGCTAAAACCTTACAGCTTCCGGGGCCTCGCCCCTGGGCCCCACCAGGGGCCGCAAGGCGAGCTCTAGACCCCACGTACGGCTAAAGTTCGCGCTTCGCGCAAAAACTTGTTCGCCCCAGCAGTTCCTTTTGCCCTCCGTTTGCCTGCCACTTTTAAAATCCTGGTGACGCTACTGTATTCTAATTTGTAGTTGTTTTACAAAGCCCTCAGCATAGCTGATTGTGCCCTAACCACTTCAGAAGTATACAACAAACAAAGCTTTCAAAGTTAGTATATTCTCTCCTGGTTCTTTCAAAATTGAATACGTTTCTCTTTTCACTTTTAGTCCACGGTCAGGTTTTATTCGTCAAATAGGCAGAATATTAAAGGGTAAGGGTGGGGGGGGGGGGAGGTTACAAGGAATATTTAAACCAATGATGTGCATGCTAACGCGCTCAAGCGCATGTAAGCGCGGAAGGCGCTATATGCCTGACTTTACCCTAAAACATGAAGCCCACACTGTATGAGCTGTAATACGGCAAACGCGTTCCTTTTGGTGACGTCACAATACAATTTTCATTACGTGTGTTTGACGTTGCTGAACTGTCTCTCCCAGTGAGGTAACGATATCTACGGCAAAAGATAATTTTACGCCGAATACTCGGAATAAAACCTTTTGCATGTTAAACATATAACTTACATGCTGCATCTACTCATATTTGCTCACGTATTAAGCTTATTTAACACTCAGGGTGTTTACTAAACATACCGTTGATAGTTGTTTCGCGGAATTGCTTTGCCGTATTGCACGTGTCATGGCGGCCCCATGTAGGCTTCATCGGATGTCAAGAGGGCAAGAGGGCTGTATTACGTTACGGCGAAAAAGTCAGGTAGGCCTATCGAGCGCCTTCAGCGCTAACACGCGTTTGCGCGCGTTAGCATGCACATCATTAACATAAACTTATCCTTTTACTTATAAACAATGGGTCGTCGAGTGGCAGAGTGCAGGTCTATTCCAGCTGCTGTGCACCAATGTTTCACATGTGCATGGGTTCGAATCCCGCTCGATGTTCGTGGGTTTTTCTCCGGATACTCCGGTTTTCCTCCCAGTTGGCATAGGCTAGACTCTAAAATCGGTTGCCCAGCCGACGAAGTCGGTTGAGCGCCGGACTGAAGTACCTTCGGGTGGACCAGTTAACTAGCCGACTTTGCTTGCTTTCTTATAAGCAATGCGGTTGAGAGGAGGGTGATGAAGGCACAATAGGTTAGGAAATTTTGTACGCTTTCATATGGGAGCACTTGACCGCTTTGAGTCATGCATATGCATGAAGCCTAAACTCTGATTGGCTTAAACCCTAACCCTAACCCTAATCCTAACCCTGATTGGTCCTAGCCATACGTGAGTCCGTCGTAGTGGAGGCGTCGTAGTGAGATTATGTCATTCTCTCCTGCGTGGTATAGACCTTAAGCCACCCAGAGCACTAGGAATGGTTATTATATTTAAAGGTACAAAAAAGGGCAGAAATGATGATTTACATATAAATGTCATTCCATCCGTGTTTAAGTAGAAAAGTTTGGCCAGATCTCATTCGAACAGAATTATTTGGGCCTTTTCCACTTGGGATAGCCATGACGAAATTGAATCGGTCAAATAGCAACGTACAGGTTGTAATGGATCGAGGACTTCAGTTTAATGCAGAAGCATATTGTGAACTAAAGCTTAACAAACCTAGCCTTCCTAGTACTTGACATGGGCTCATCGTAAGATGGGAAAAATTAAAAACATCGTAACTTGGTATTGTCAGAACACTTTGATAAACGACTTTGTATGATTTCATTCCAGGTCAATGCCATAGATACGGGAAGTATAGGTGAACGAGAGTACTCTTCCAGGTCCTAAAAACCAGCAAAATATACTCTGCACAACTTCCTTAATCTCGTTATTTTTGAAATGGTAGTTCCTTTCATATAGCCTAGTCATTTGGATCATTTCGCTTTCGATTCTAGTTGGCTTCAGATCTTAGGCTTTTATCCACAATGATAGACGCACAGGATGTTCTGAAAATCACCTTTGTATTTAATTCTGATGAAGCAATGATCGATTCCGCATAGAAACGTAATGATATCCTGAAGACCCTTGTTCGGGGGCGGGGTACGGATTAACATAATGTAATTTTAGGCTTACATGAGTTTCTCATTGTATGAAAATACAATTACAGGCTATGACAAGGATTATCTGCATATCCTATGGCTTCATCCAGTTACATTTTCTTGAACCTGACGATGTGTAAATTATGTAAAACATAACCTAAGTCTATATATATATATATATATATATATAGAAAAGACGTCACCGTGCACTTACTTGAAAACTGATCCCTTCGTCACTTTGGATACTCTATTTAGCTACCGGAAGTTACCTCTGGCAAGGGGCACCTTTTAGGTCATATACATACGGTCCATCACTGTCGTCTGTAATCACAGACCGTGCTAGATGGCGACTAGTTCTGTTTGCGCAAGTACCATATCTCTCAATGATTATAGTCATAGATAAAAATATCATGCCAATTAATTTGATTGCAATACAGTGGAATTACGTTGAGAAGACATGGGCAGCGTATTTGAGAAATCGCCGATTGACCTTGATTTTCCACACAGTTAATTATTTGAAAATGCTGTCATGTCCCCCAATATTGAGAACAAATCGACATAATTTTGCCGTCAAACATTAACTTTTAGACATTATGTTGGAAACAATTATGTTGCTCACGTGGTATCTCCACACCAATCGTCAAGAACACCTTTAGCAAGTTGGTTTTCTAGAACACTATTTAAAGCTCGTTATTTTTCTTTGGTGTTTCTTTTCAATTCTCGTCAATCATGCGTTATCGTATAACGCGTGCTTTGGAACTGGTGGCATGTTTTCTTCCTGAACTGAAGTATTTGAAAACATGTGCTACGTTTGGTGGTAGAATCAAACTGCTACATTACATGAAAGTCATTAACAAAAATAGGCCGGCATTCTGCAAAAAGTATAGCCGGGAACTAGACACGGAGTCGATTGATGAGTCGATTGACCCACCTTGCACACCCAGATTAATTAAATGTGTTGTTCCAGTGTCTGTAGTGATAACTTTATAGCTGCATCAAGGATATGGACTTTTAATGCAATTATGACTGCACACCGTATACATCCTGCAGTACATATAGATGTTGTAATTAAGTGACACTTTTTGCATCTTTGGAAGTTCATCCTACCTTGCCTGCGTTATAATTTCCCCATTAATCTAAAAACTAATTTGGGTGAAAGAAAAGTTCTGTTTCTATGCGCATTTCATGAAATAAATGAGGCAAAAATTACCTACATTCTTTCTTGCAGACGAAATTATGGCATTCAAGGTAACTTGGTAATATGCTGTTTACTTCGTTTGAATAGACATTCTGATCAATAATTTTCTATATGTCGTTTGTCCGTCTGCTTTCCACCGAATCCTGACAAGGCCATGTTATTCCTTGAAACTGTTATGAATCTCACAAAAGAAAACACGTAGGAAAGCAAATCAACCATTCATTGACGTTATATTTTGGTGTAAGAGGAGAAAGAGGGCAGTCTTGAATACCCAGTTCTGAGTTACATCAGGCATTTTAGTCTATTCGTGTTGCTTAAGGCTACAGTTTAACGTACCAGAATCTCTAATTAACTAGCTCTTAGTTCAAGGTGAAACTGTAGTAAGAACGGATTAAAGATTGTGAGGACACTAATTCTCATGTAGGCTACTTCGAGTGTACTGCGATTTCTTGACGCTTTCTACATTCGTAAACTTCTCGCATGGCTTAATAAAGGCTTTCTGAGATATACCATGCAACGCCAAGCGGAATGCCTGTACTTGATTGGTAATCATAGGAGATGAAGTGTCCCTGGCTTCTATAAAAGAATAGTCCAAACCCAAATTTCTTTTTGATATAATACAAAGAAACTGGTTCTAAGCATTGTGGTGAAATTTTCATTCAATTCTCATTTACTATTAGCTGATTAGAAGTTAACTTGTCGCAAACAGGTGTGATGTCATGAGGACCAATGGTTTGTATTTCTTTATTTTTCATTCATTGTTTTGACCTTGGATTGATTAGAGTTGCTATCTTGCGCCTAAGGCATATAAAGCTTTAAAAATTCCACTGCTCAGAATGCATTTATGGTATGAATACTTTAGAGTTTTTTGTATTAAAGTGGTAGTAAATTAAAACAAAAAACCAAAAAACATTGCCCTTCAATGTGAAGCCATGACATCACACCTGCTCGCTTCAAGTTCACCTTTTGTAGAAAATGTCTCAACTTCAAAACTTCAGTTGCTAATATCTCGAGACGCAAACGTGGGAAATGAATGAAACTTCACAGAATGCTTAGAATATGTTCCTCTTTAACATATCAAACACAACTTTGGGTCTGGACTATTCTTTTAACTGTGTGAGAGGTCAGGCTCTGGAGTGTTTTCTTTCCTTGTCATGGGCTCTGTCCACACTGACCGTGTGTTTTCGTACAATTTGTAATGTTTTTTTCCTGACAGGTGGTGGGCCTAGCAGTACGTTAGCTCCTTAAATGGATCTCCTTCTAGTTGCACTTCCTGGTTCAGGGACCGCGGAGACGGGGAATTTAGCCTCCGCACTTTTCTGGCGTGAGCATTTTGAGCCGGCTTACAATAGATGATAAGTTTTTTTTTCTTAAACTTATTTGGCCGCGTCGATGATTTCCCATCCTTGCTTCAAAACTGGCTCCGCCGTCCCTGTGGTTTACCCTCATCTCTCAAGCGCCAAACCTTTTGCAAAACTCCACAAGTTTTGGAAACATGTTCACCACATGATCCCTCTACCTCAAAAGCTTTGGCCACTGCCGTAAATTATTTACACAGTCAATATTCATATCATTTTGACCTGTCTCCAAAGCCAGTGAAAACCATCTCACCATGGAAGGGATGTGTCAGTACCCACTTTGTACTTGTAAAGTTAAAATGGGAATAAATCACTCAAAAGGACACCTCACGTACGCAGTGCTTCTATACTGTTCACCTATCAGTGACCATGCGGCCATTTCTGTTGAAAGCATTGTTTTAAAAAGAGCAGTTTTGATTGGTTTCGACACTTTTGGTATAAAAATTTTGATTGAAAAGCTCGTTCATGGGCCTTATCAAAAACTAGCCCAAAGTTTTTGACGATTACACCTCAGTAGAGAGAGGATATTTTGAGAAACAAAATGTTGCCAGCAGACTTTTACGTTTCTGCCCACCTTTGCAAGGGTAAATTTGGCAATAACTCTCTGAATTATCTCTCCGGAAAAGGGAAAAGGGAAAAGCCACTGCTTCTAATGTTCACCCTGTTACATTGTATCAACGCTTGATGTGATAAATACCTGTCAAGACTTGATTAAAAGATAAAACGTTCACCACAAAGCTTTCGATTAGGCTCTAGAAATGAATTACTTTAATAAATTCTAAAGTGTTCCTGGATTGATTAGGGGAATAGTGATCTATGCGAGTGTTTGTAGTTAACCCGGAGTGAGCAACTGATATTATCAAATGTATCTGAGAGGTTGATAAACATAGAATATGAGTAAGAACCTATCAAAAATACTTTGATACAATCAATCTCGATGCAAACTCTGCGTGATGTAATATATTTAATATGGTCTCCCATCGCCCTGTTGTTCAGGTCTGGATCAGCAATATGTTGATACTTAGCCTACCCCAAGAAACATCCTTAATCTATACAGAAGACTTTCGTCTCTAAACATTTTCAAGGGGTCAACGAATAAAACTCGGTTGTCCATATCTCATCTGTTGTCCACCTTTCATCTACACACACTTGATAAATTGAAGAATGTTGATGATTGCCCCCTTGGTGGAGCAAGGGAAGTCTGTCACAAGGGGAGAAAATGACTAGTAGTGGAGCTTTCAAGTAGGTGCATACCCTACACCTCAATAATGTAAAAATCTAGAAAGGGCGCCGATAGGCCATTTGAGTCCGTCAGGGGGAGAGGCAACCTCCGCCTGACTATATGGACGCTCCGCCACTGGATTTTCCAATGATTTCGAATGACAGTAGGTTCTTGTGAAATAAGTAGCTTAACTAGTTGTGTCCACTCTTTACCGAAAAACTCCAAATTGCGGTACCTCTGAAAATGGTGCCACTTTTTCCACAACCGTTTATGAAAATGTGGTCGTTGCAGTCAATTTACTCTATCATCTTACTATTTGACTATAGAGATACCATGATAGGCGGACTAGTGGCGATTTCCACCCAGACCGTTTCACGTTGTGCGCTGGTTACTGGGGAAAAGACTCTTAACCTGGTAAAGTAACCTTTGACGCAGTCGTTTGAACCGCCCAGTTCGCCCTTGGAAAACACTGCGGAGGAGCCTGCGTTGACATAACTAAGCAAAGAAATGCAAATTTGGTCACAATGACATCACTAATTTAGTTCATCTATCGCACTATTCTAATTCAGTATACATCGAATGTTACGTCTTGGCACAGGGGCATTATGGAAACTCGATCAACTTTAAGTATTTCGCTTTGAATTTTCGTTTTGAGATGTAAACTCACCTCACCTTGACAGTAGATCACTTGCAAATTGTAACAAACTTTCTAACTTTAAAAATGTTTCCTTAATTTTTACAGGGTATCAAGCCCTTCAGTCACAGCCACAGCTACAGCTACAACGACAAGTTCCGACGGTAAAACTTCTCAAGTAGTTTCCCCATCCGTCAAGAGAAAAACGTTCATGTCCCAGAGATCGACAACTGCAAGTGGCCGAAGAACAAGACGACAGAGGTCCATCAAGACGTATCTTTCCAAAAGGCAAATCGAGATCACCAAAAATTTATTTTATGTTCTGTGCGCTTTTCTGATCTGCATTATACCCTACCTGTTCGTCTTGCTTCTAGACGATAAACAAGGGGCGCCGTTCGTGCCATACGCTGCCACGATCTTGATGTTCAACAGCTGTATTAATTGGGTGATATATGCCACGAAACATCCTTACTTCAAAAACATTTTCAAGAGCATTTTGCTCTGCAGGTGGAGTGCTATCCCGGAACCGATAGATATGATACGTGATCGGCGATTACCATGCTTGAAAAAACATTAAATTTTCGTAACTCGATTAAAATGGGGCCCTGTCACATAGCAACTGACCAGGTTCATTAATTACTTCTAGAAGACAATTTAGCGAGAATGAATAATCAGTTAAATGGACCTTATCACATTTAGCGATACCTGCCTGGGACAAAGATGGATGTCTTTTACAATGTTGAAGTTCAACTTCTTTAACATCAGTGTTTGCAGTAAATGAGAATTGCTGTAATAGCCATTGACCAGCTGATTAATATTTGAATTAGCGACGGAGCCTCTCAAGTTGTGGATTAGAACTATGAGTATACGGATGAAAGAAGCTGTGTAGTGTATTTCCATTGTAACGAATGATAATATGTCACGACACTTGTCATGTAATCAGCAACATCTCGTGGTCCAGATAGTCTCCTTTGAACCTTAATTGGCAAGGCTAGAATTAGCTTCGTATATTTTGTAAAAGCAACATTTTGGTCCTTGTAAAGTCATCAAAAATATATGACGAAAACACTGTAATATAACTAAAGGGTTGTCAAAAGAAAACAAGTCAACCATATGTGACAGGTTGACAACGTTATCAACTATTCACATCACGGTAGTACTCCCATGCCAATAGTTATGTACCAACAGGTAAAACCACTCCATCATTAGAGAATACCACCTAAACAGAGTGGGTAAATATTGCGTGAACTTAACTACTTTCTCTACTTCTGTAAAATAAAAAACTTCCACCTGATTTTTGAAGGAAGTTGTAACTTTGTAATTTACCCTTTTTCTTCCCGTTTCTTGCAACAAGGATTTAAACAAGCCGGTGCTCTACATTCTTATGTTTAATTGCTTGCTCCAATCATGGGAGTACTACCTAGTTAGTATGAAGTACTACCTAGGTGATATGAAGTACTACCTAGGTGATATGAAGTACTACCTAGGTGATATGAAGTACTACATAGTTGATATGTAGTACTACCTAGGTGATATGAAGTACTACCTAGTTAGTATGAAGTACTACTTAGGTGGTATGAAGTACTACCTAGATGGTATGAAGTACTACCTAGGTGGTATGAAGTACTACCTAGGACCTCATTTTGTTTAAAGCAGGAGGCTCCCTTTTTAAAGCTATCCAATTATTTCAAAACTACTCATTTTTATAGGACTCGGCGATGTTGCGTCTATGCACCATTCTGTCATAGTTTGGTTGCAAAGATAAGCGTAATTCACCCATAAAATATCAAATGTTATTGATTCTTTCATAAAACTTACCAAATTCCATTGATATGCCTTGAACCAAATGCACGGATGGGTGGAACTAATCAGCTATATGTTCGAAACAGCTTAAGTATGGGAATGGATACGTAAATACTGCTGCCAATCTACTGAGGTTTCTTTCTCAAGATCAAAATGATAAAAATTATTATTAGTTCACTTTGTTCTAGTAGCAATTTATTTGTTATTCTATCTTTACGCTTTCTCTGCGTGTTGTGGTTCACTATTCAGATAAGGCTTCTTTTCCAAGGGCACTTCGACTCTCTGGCGAGGAGCCAAGGAGCAAAACCAAACATTATTCCCGGAGGAGTTCTGCTCCTCAAAGGAGCTGAGTCCCCGAAAGGAAAATATACGTCCCCGAAAGGACAACAAAATTAATTGACCAACCTCTAGACCCTCAGACCTTTACATCAAGGGTTTGCCATGCGTGGTCCCGTTCTTGCCTGGCTGAAAAGAACATATATTGCACAATTCAGATAAGATCTTGGCATTAGAGAGATATTCCAGAGACAAACCATTCATGAAATCAGAAGTGTCTCTTTATTGGTGCAAATCGCATCTCAACAGCATGTTGCAGTAAGATTTAAAAAATTTTCAACAAAATATTAACTTTAAACCAGTACATTGCATTATGGGAAATCTGTGATGTCATACAGTCAGACTAATTAAAAAAATCTTTAATAGATCTTTATAATCTTCACACATTTAAATGAAATTTGTAGACACTTTCAGAGTTGTAACATTTATTGTAAAAAATCTAAGCTTAGTTTATATGATGAGCAATGTTTTTGTGGTGTCAAATTTCAAGGTCAAATTAAACACTGCCATTTTATGGAACGAGAAAAGATTTTGGAGGCAATCTACAGGTATTACATAAGACTTTGTAACCTTAAAGCGACTTAGAGGTCTATTCCAAACAACAACAATCCATATTCAAACAGGAATATCTTAAGTTTTGAACAAGTTATAGTATGGATGCGAGGTTCAAGGGAATGTGATAAAAATCATGTCTTTCTTTTGAGATCGTCTTAAATTGTCACAGAAATATTTCTTTTAAAATTGAATATAGTTAGATTGTGGCATCTTTGAAAAAAGTCACAAACGCACAGAGGTCGTTTTTTACACACACACACACACAAACATATATATATTAATATATATATATATTAATATATATTAATATATATTATGAGTGTGCCTTCGTTTATATGTACTTGATAAGAAGTAACTGAAGGAAAGACAACAATTTCCGATCTATTACCCAAGTATATTTAATTGATTTATATCAACCAGCGTAACATCCCTCGCCCAAAATACTGCTCATTCCGATGTTTTCTTGTCATTCCTTTGCATATTTTGTCACATTCCTCATGAATATGACTTGTAAAACTTGTAAATTTGGCACAAAGCACGTTCAGAGCCATGCTTCAGGTCCAAAGAAAATGTTAAAAATCTCTTTTTGAAGAGATTTTCATTGTATCTAGTTAGTAACTGGTAATACGGATATAGGTGTACATTGCATTACTTGGTTGCATTAGTCAGGGTTTACGTTACCGTAAATGTGCAACACAAGTGCTCGAAATCATCGACATTGTACACTATCAGTTGGATGGTGAATGTCTTTTTCACGGCTGTACCCGAGACCACCTAACCTAATTCTGGGCCTTTTCCGATTCCAGTGGCCATCATTCTTGGCTAAATTCCAGTACCCTCCGATTTCGAGCCAGTTTCGTTTTTAGCTTGGCCAATTCCGGGAAAATTCTAGTGTGGCCATTTGGCAATGTAAGGCCGTGATTTTTGTACTATTAACAATATTGCACTTATGATGAAAACAGACACTTTTCAAAGTCAGTTTCATACTTTGGCTAACATTGAAATTTAGTTCACTGGATGTGGCCATTTACTTGTTAAAGTGCCCACCAATAATACTGCTGCCTATAGGTAACATTAATTAAATTCTCATTTTTGTGGACTCGACTGGAATCGACTCCGAGTCGGAGTCCAGCTGAGCCCATTCCAGACCAATAACGATTCCGTGACCTCCCATTCCAGGCCAGTTCCGAGTGCGGCGAAAAAAGGGATTCGTGTCCGGAATTGAGTACGAGTCAGGATTCGGATGTTACAGCCTGGTCTTTCTATACTGCAAAATAAGAAAAAAAAGAGCTCGTAGAACGAGTCGAAGAGTATGGACAGGACTTTTACATTGTATAGTGCCAAAGTGTGGCATGATGGATGGAAATCCAAAGTTTCGTTAGTTTTTGATGCAGGTGAAAAAATTCAAACTTTCAAAATCCCCATTGTAGTAGATCAATTACCTTTAGTAACGTGTACAACGTTGCTAGGTATATTATTTGTGTTTCTACTTATTACAGAAAAATAATGAGCAGGAAGGATATTGTTCACCTACATGGACGTGTTTGTTGGATACCTAGTAAACGTGAGAAGGATTCGCTTCAATAGACGCCACAACATTAAATCTACTTAACAGAACTGAATTGAAATATTGTATTCACTACATTTATCACTTGTAACAATATGGAAAGTGATAACTTCCTTCTTGCGCTTGCGCATAGTGTCTGATAGGTATAAACTTGACCATCTCACTATCTGACAGTAGTAGACCTTTGGTAATTCAAGGATACCTGTTCATACATATTGTTACTATGGTGATATCAAAGTGTTTTCCTGACATACGACGGAATATGATATGCACGTGCTGGAAGTAGGCAAATATTCAATCATTTTTTTTTTTTTGAAGTACAAGTAGATACACTTTTTGTAAAATAATCGCGCAAGCTCGTAACGATATGCCATCCACTTGTTTACGAAAATACGTTCACGTATCGGTAAGCACAACTACAAAGTGTACATTTTGGCACTTACATGTGCTAGATTAAGTCAGATTTTTCTCATGATGGGCCAGGTGCTTTCGGTATTGAGGCCTAAGAACACAATATAAGTTACCTTACAGGACAAAATGCAGTCATTCCAATTGGAATAAAGCTACCCGAGAATTCTAAAACAGGTATTATCTTTCCCTCCATGTAATAAAAAGACAATCTGAAAACAATTGAGTCAATTTGACCTCAAAAGGGCCACGAGGGAACTAATACTAATTGTTAAGTCAAGTAATGACCTCAGTTTGGGTCATATTGACTCAAATCGGTGTACAATGTGACCCCACTTTTTGGTAAGTTCTCAAGTTTTGACTCAAATGTCTTTAGAGTGTTAAGTTTTATTTATTGTTACTGTTTGCACAGGGCAACTTGTCGACTAACTTGTAACATTTTATATTTGCATTGTGAAAGATAATTGTGATGGAGCTAAGAAGAGATATGCCTATGTTGCGTTCACTAACGTCGATGCCGATTCCACTACTTAAGCAACTACTTCAGCGATTAGGAAAAAGACAAATGTTATAGCTTCGCTACTGATCTTTATCACGTGACATCAAGTTTTGTTTACACAGACATATTGGGTAGACTATTGGGTAGACTAAGGAGCTTTCATGCTATTTCCCCATGCACTACTTCATGCTTAGTAGCGCATATATACCAGGCAGCAGTTTGCGCGCACCAGTGGTGCCACTGTCCGACTGCGATTGATTGGTTACTTTGTGTACGCATGCACATCTATGTCTTCCTATTTTCTCTAATGGCGAATTTTCGCTTGCCATTTCGAACGTTACGTCGGTAAAATGGATGTACAGGCTCCATCTAAGGATGGTTGAAACTTTTGTGTGCTACTTGCAACCATGTCATATCGGTACGGCATTACTATCATTGTTACTTAACAATGGTTACATGGGGCCTACGATTTCCTCTTCTGTTTCCTCCGATCAACGTTCTCAGGAACAATTCGGTGGGGTCAACATGCCCTAGGGATTATATAAGAAAACTGAAACAATGGTGCTTGTCCCAACACATGTCCTTTACGTACTTTATAGCAAAAGCTGTTTAGGTGGGTCAAGGTTTAATAGTGTTCACATGTCAGCCGTTTATGCAGATGGTGTAACGAGGGGTAGTAACTTCGTAGTAATAGCCAGGGTTGCCATTTTGACCGGCTTTTAAATATCCAGGGTTGTCAGTTCGACCTTTACCCCTCAGTTCCTTTTGAAATTGTGCTCATCTCGTTCTATATTCAAAGTATAGGTAAAAACAAGAGCCAGGCTGGTGTTAGGATTAGCCCTGCATGGGTCCAAGCTTTTCGACGGGTGGGGGAGGTCGACACCTGAAAGGTGGCAATTACGGAAATTTTCGACAAACAAAATTGGGCGTTTAATGCAGAGAACTTAAAAAGTTGACGGAAATTCAAAAATGTTTTGATTTTATTTAAAAAATACTTTCTTTGAGAACCAAATCATGGAAACTCTTAGAATTTTATGCTCATCGTACCCGTGAGTACTCCCTGACTGATATTTAAAATTTTCGCGGGGGCAGGCAGCCTTCCTCGACGGGAGGTCATGTCCCCGGCCCCCAGCTGACGCCATCCCTGAAAAGAACACTCAATTGACAAACGTTGTTTTCAGCACCACGCGAAATCGTTACCTCTCCATCGCAGCTGTCTCTTAAAATGTCCAGTACTTAGTATGCAGCTTTTAAATCACTTGAAATCCCTTCTATGCGCGTATCTAGTGCAGTGGACGCTTTTTCACGTCCAATACCCCTCCGAGTAAGGAGGGGCTGCGGTGGGTAGGTGGTCACAGGTTTTAGATATAGACGGCGTCCCTTTGCCTCGATAGATCATTCTACAATTTTTAAAAATGGCAACTCTCTGTAATGTCTACAGGGATTGCTAACGTAACGGGCATTGGAAATGGTCTAACCACCAACAACTGATTACGTAGCCAAGAATAAGTAAAATGTCATTTCAAATCTTGGATTAATCCGTATGTATAGAAATGTGATTAGGGAGTGCTTAATCTTAATGAAACAATTAAAATCAACAACAGTATAGTCCTATGTACAGGATTCATAGTTTAATCTTTCAACAAATATATTAAATGTACTTCTATGGGATTTGTAAATATTTTCTCAGAGGGCAAGATTGTACATAAATGATGAAAATATAAACTTAAATTGAAATGAAGGAACCATTTGTTGATTTTCTATTACTGTGTAGTGTAACAAACGTACCGTACTTGCTGATACGGACCCGTAGCACCTGAGCGTTTGAATGCAATGTGGTCTAAATTTCAACTTTAACCCCAATTCTTTTCAAATCTATGCTTTCTATAATTGAACCTCCCCGTGGATCCACGCAATAGATCCCTGAAGTTCTGTTCCTTCATACTAACAAGCTAACGACCCGTTTATTTGATGAATGAATTCGGTCGAATTTGACATGTTTTATCAGGGAGGTTGTACTCCCTCACACTCATGGTTCAATGGTATTCTCTACTCACTGAAGTGGATCAAAATGGAGTAACAAAAATTTGAGTTTCCCGATGTATCTCTAGCTAGTACCACCTCTCTGTTCCAACGAATTGTGTGCAAAGCCCACACAGAAAACTGGGACTTATAAACTTTGCTTGGATTGTGGAGAACATTTATTTTCAACCTTTCACAAGTCTATGCCCAGGGCTTACGAATCACATCAAGGGCCTATTTACATTGCTTCCATGGACCCAGTCAGTAAAGGTTTTCTTGTTTAACTGTTTAACATAGAATGGTAGAAAACCAAGATTTCGAGGGAAAGTGAAACAGCAGGGGACTTGCAAAGACTGACTGTATCAATATATATATATATATATATATATCATCATTCAGTTTCTATATATATATATATATATATACAACTTTAAAACTAAAATATTGTGACACGCGGTATTTGTTGATATGTCTCATTCAGTCTTATTATGCTTTATCTTATGTGCAAACGTTAAAAAGTATCTCAAGATTATCTTATTAAATATTTACTATGATGAACACCAGAAAACAGAAATGAACCACTTTGTATAGACTAAGGAACATATGAAAACATTTAATGGAAACGAAAAAACAGAAGAAGGAAAAGAAGAAAGATACATTTTGAAAGTGAAACAACAAAGAAGAGGATGGAGAGCTTGGAAAGAAGGAAAAAATAACAGAGTGTGGATGATACAGGGAAAAGAGGAAAAGGAAATTGAGCGACATGTTGGGAAAGTGAACTGGAGAAGAACTATTATCTTACTTAATCAGCAGTTCATTCGTGAGTTCTTTTGTGATGATTAGAGACTTAGCATGCTTAGCAGATGGAATTACAAGTTGCCGTTAGTTGTAAGCAGTAATTTGCCATGATATCTATTTTGTCGCGTGACTTAAAAGAATCTAGGAAACTTGGGTTGTCGTGCGCCAATTTCTTGTGCAACTTGAAGTGTAGCTATGGGATATTAGTAAAAAACTGACTGACAACAAGTTCACAAATAACGTTGAACAATTTTATTTATTGTTACAATGACAGTGCCAAAGGTAACAAAGGTTAATATTTTTATCAAAATTAAAAGATGGTCCAAATCATGAACGAAATCGTAAGAAACTGATTTAGGCTTCACATAAAACAAAACTTCCTGTGGAATCTAATTCCGAAGCATCTAAAACCCCCTTTGTGGAAATCCTTTCGAGAGTGTCTGCATGATTTTACATACGTAAAGTAAAAATGTGCCGAAGTAGCACACAAATTATACAAAACTTTCCTCCTGTTTGACCCCCGGTTACTTTTGGTCTGAATCTCATATGGGCTCCACGGTGGCCCTTTGGTATGTTGTAGGTGATAATCCCCGGTAGCTGTCTTGCAAACAAGAATCAGGAAGTCTATTGGGATTACATACCACCTTCGGACACTTAGATAAAGCTATGAGGGGCCGCTAAAGGCCTAACACTTTGATAGTTTAAGAATAAATCGCTCTAGCTATTTCGTGTACTTCGCTAGCAACCTCATGATTAAAATGGAAGAATGTATGAAAAAGGCTTGAGAAAGAATTGCCGTAGGTTAAACGTTTCAAAAATTGTCATTTCTGTTGATTACTGTAACTTGGTAGTCGTGTCATAGCAGGACAACCTTGATAAAAAACAGAGTATGGAGGAGGTTTCTAGGTTCATCTAATTACTTTCCAACAGGTGTTATTCTATACTTTCGTCCGCTTTTGGCAAATTTTACGATTTGTATCTCACTCTACACTTCATCCAAAGGCATTGCTCACGATGAAGACGTTCACGCTGGAGGCGATCCGTGTTGCTGTAGAGAGGCCTCTACAACATAATAAGGCTGTGATAAAAGCAGACAAGAAGGCGGAATATCACTTCGGTATGGCACAAGTTTTACTCTATTTCGAGGGCGTGCTTTAATTAAAAAATTCCCAATTTATTGAAAACGCTCTTTCTGTTACAGATACTCAGTATACGCTACAATATTACGAACAGTTGTGCCATGTGGTTTACGATATAACACTAGCTGCCTGATGGTTTCTGTTTAAGGCCGGGATACACCCATAAGAGATTTCATGTCGGTATTGAGCGCTCATGTGTACGCCATCTATAGGCTCACTCATTTGAAACAGATCTATAATTCACACACGTGTTTGGGATACACTCAGCGGCCTAGCTAGACATTTTGTGTGGACCGGAAAAGAGTTTTCCGATTGATTGTCATTTCGAAAGAAACTATTTTGAGACTCATTACGTCGTATCAATGGGGCATTTTTTAAGTGGTTAGGGAAGTCTTTTGGCTTGAAACTTAAGTGCTTTCCCGAGGCCGTTCTTTGTCTTAAGAGGAGAAGGGAAAAGTGGCTGCAACATCTCATTCGGGCAGAAAAGTTTGCTGTTTCGGGAAAATATATGCTATTTTTCTGGCATACATTTCCCTCGAAAGTGACCATCCCCCGAAATGAGAGTGTTCCCGAAGGCTTATTGCCGTTTACATGTTTCATTAATTTAATAGGGTACTTTGAACCTTAAGACAGAAGTCTCTACGTTGAATACAATGGAAATAATATTGTTGATTCAAAAATACAGGATATAAAATAATTATCTTCGAAAGAGCACTGATTTGGGGTCAGGTTTGTTTTCCCTAAATCCATGAAATGCTGTTGTGGGTAGTTCACACAAACGACATGAACTTTGGTGCACTCAGAAAGAAACGCTAGGGCAAGCATTTGACCGCAAGCCCCGGTGGTGCAAAGAGGTGAAAAGCTTCGGCAGCCAATTTTTCGAGCTTCGTCGGCAATAATTTTTAATTCTACACCATTTCCAGAGAAGATCCTGTTTTTACCCAAGCGTATTTAAACCGCTGTAATCAAATATTTGCAAGTAGGCCGAAAATTTCATTGCAATCTACAAAGAAGCTGCTGATGTGCTTGATCCTCCCCATGCTAGCATACAATCCAGGGTATTACCTACTGGTGGAACACATGGCATTAGTATAAAACTTTCTGTTCTCTACAGATGTCAGCTGATGTACATGAGTAGGCCACAAACAAAGATAACACTTTATAACTTTTTAAATAGTTGCCTATCTGTCTAGCATAAGCTGACTAGCTGTTGTAAAGATATGATGGCAACTACCCGGGCCGCAGAGGTTAAGGTTCAGTTTTAGCCATTTGTTTTAAAAGAAAGGTCCTTTTTGGGCCAATCACAGCCATTCAACTAACTTTTGCTTGAAACATCCAGTCCGCCCTGCACTCTGACGGTCAGTCGGGTAGGTGAGGAGGTGATATTTGTTAAGACAGTGGATAATGGGTTGTGGGAGGTTGCGACGGTTTGCAAAACAAAAATTGTCATTAACTGTTGTACAGAAAGTTACGATGAGCCAATGTTATTCTTCAGCACTTGGATTATCACATTGTGTTTAGTTTCTGAATTGTGTATGAAAAGAGCCTACATGACTCCATTTTAGGTCACAAACACAAAACTGGAACCCCGCCTCTAAAATCAACCACAATGTGCTGTAATTTAGAAATTTCAATTAAGGCGCAAAAAATGTCCCACAGGTGCCTATAAGAACTTTGGAGACTGTGTTAGGCAACCGCCCCTTGTCATTCCCACCATTAGATGTGCACCATGAATTTTAATTATTGATATGGCCACTGACTGGCGTAGACGATAGACATAAGACGTTTTCAGATGGAAGAAATACTTCAGTTCAACATTGTGACTGAAAAAGAGAGACATGTTAAGGGGAGTAGGCTGGATGGTGGATGGCTTAAGTTTTGAAGGAATGAAAAGAGTATGGAGAGTTTTGAAATTTTGTAAAGTAACTGGACGCCAAAAGTTATCACCACTACTTTGTCCTTGTCATTACTGTACAGTACACAGACACACGCCTGTAGCCTTTTGCGTATTAAGCCTAACACTATTAAAATGCATTTGACGTCTTCCTTTAACTGAACATCTTCATAATTGGGATGTTTGGCATTTTACAACATCTCCCGTTTCCTTAATCGTTAATCTGTAAGGTGAGATTTTCACAGCCTTTTGCTGTCTTGCCCTGTGTTTTGCGCGCATCTTGCTGATCACTGAAACCATGAAATGATGCGTGCGACGAGCATACCATCAGTCACCCGAAAAAAACCCTGTCCAATTGATTTTTGCGGATACGTAATCGGATGTCGGTCTTCATTTGGATATGTTTGTTATGAGCTAACCTGATTCATTATGCTTCAGTTTGAGTGCACTAGTGTTATAAAGTGCATTAGTGAGGACTGTCATTTGAATGCAAACAACGCCCAGATGAAATCCCCCTTAATTCTCTTGTCTTTCGGGAGTAATTTCAGGTGTTCGTCTGCAGTGATGGATAGCCTTCATAATTTGTCTGAAAGATCACAGCGACACCGTAGGACGCAGTGCTAGTGATTGGAGCAGTAGTTTTAATTTTTACACTGTTATCGAGGGCGTCCCCTTTCTCCGAAGGAAGTAATACCTTTGTATTTACCCCCGATTGATCCAATTATTAATCGCATAGTTTTGCTAAGGCTATGTGTATGGTTTGGAAAGAATACGTAATAATGTATGCATAAGGCATTTTGAAAATTTGGACTGTTTGAATGAAACTGACACCTCAAAAAAGAGACGTTTGAGTTACAAAGCGTGTGTTCTATATCTGTATATTATGGAAATTCAACTATTTAAAGGGCAATTCTTGTCACCCCAGACAGTTCCAATTCTCCCAACTAAGCAACTTGTGGCTCCTCCCATAATTGTGTAAAGCTTCTCCTTTTACAGACACAAACCTATTTTGTTGCTTCAGGCCATGTCCTGGTGAGCATACAAGGCTATTATGTGAAATCAAAACACTCTCTCTGTGTTGTGTAGATTGTGAGTTGCTCTGCATCATTTGAATTTTCAAACTTTGATGTCAAGCACAGAGCAGAAACTAACCGAAAATTTTGATACCCCCACACTAGAAATGTACTTTGGGGTAATGACTGTCTATCTTTACGATATACTCTCCACCCAAACTTTCCATGAAGACTTCAGTCAGCAAAATATATCAAAGATTTGCTGGCGACTTTGTTCTTATTGTATTTGTAGCTTCTTTTTATATATCCTTCCGGTATACCAATGTCCAAAATGTTCACGTTGGTGGCACAATCCTTTCACATAAAATATCGGGACCCAAATTTGAACAACGAAAAACAGTTTAGTGATATTAGAAATAGTCATACAATGTCTTCTGTATAAACCTTCAAATAAGGGTTAGGTACTACCATGAACAAAGGCACAATAAACTTTACTGTAAATGTAAGCATTGAGATGCTGAAATAGAAGAAGTTGACGACCTCTGTGGTTCTTATGATTACAACTATAGTGGAAGGTATTTTGACAACCGTTCGATAACTATTTTTTGTGCTGGCAACCCAGAGTTAAATTCCATTTGACAGAATCCATTTGAAACCATAAGGTTCCAAATGGATTTAGACTGTGTTTTGGTCAATTTTCCATTTAAATCCATTTATTACCGTTTGAAACCAGTTAGAAAACCAGTTGAGATTACCATTTGCATGATTAAGACCAGTTGGCACCATTCGTTACCATTTAAAAACCACTTGAAACCATTCAAGACCATTCGAGTACAATGTGTTTTGGGCGAATGGTCCAAATGGAATTGAACCCTGGGAACTCTCTAACATTCATTACAATGTGACTTTATCTTGGTAACTTCTAAATAGATCATGCATATGCATGTCTTAACAATGGAAGCAATGAGTAAGTAGTATCAGGGAGCTGTTACGGAAGGAGATAAAGCACCTAATGCAATTCCAGCTAGCAGGATATACATACTAAGTGTACTTTAACCCATTTTATGGGCAGGGACATTGATTGGCAGGTCCTTTGGTTCCTGTTCTAAGTTTGACTTAACCTTCCTAATGAGAGTTTGATCCTTTCATACTACGTAATCCTCGAACAAAGATGTTAAGTGATCTGCGATGCCGACAAGTGTGAAACTTTCATCAGTCGTCTGGTTTAAACGACTGTAATGTACATTTAAGTGACCAAGTACTTCATTATTGTAATTTCTTCCGTAAGTTAGTAACATCTCTTCTCAGCAATTGATGTAAGTCTAACTTTTGCGTATGAATTTTGTAAAGATTCCGGAATGCTTCTGCAATAGCAAACATGTGGCCATGTTCGATAAAGTTTTTAAAGGTGTACTGAGCCCTTTCAAAAAGTGAGTACTGGGGTACTATAATATTGTAAATTTGTTTTCTTGGACGACCGGCAATGTTACAGCAAAGTGTGAAATCATGCCAAGAAGTGTTTGAGATCTAGCGGACGACAAGAACTATTGTCATGCAGAGTTGTTGAATCGAGTCGCTGACTTGGACTCGAGTCAGACTCGAGTCGCACTTTTTCATGGCATGCTATTTGACTTGACTTGAAGATAAATGGCTTGCGACTTGACTTGAACATACTTTACTTGGCGACTTTAAATGATGACGTCGTCGTTAAGTGTAACATGAATTTCTTCAACACAAAATGGAGTAACAACAGATTGCAAAGATTTTCTTTATGTATTCGAGATTGTGCCGTGAGTGAAACGGATTCAGAAAAGACACTCAGGGGTAGGGAGTACATCTGTAAATAATATAGCACTATAACTGAACCAATCATTCAAACCCATGTGGTATTCCATACAAGGCTCCCCCTTATTACAAGCACACGTCGCAGTGATAGTTAGTGTTAATCAGTACTTTCCAATCTTTTTCGGCTTATTGCCCTTTTCACCGATGCTCGAACAGAATGGAATAAAAAGTACCTTTCCTCATGTCTACAAATATAGATAAAAATAAAAGAACACCCTATGTCTATTAAAGAAAACGAAACCACATGGTTTGAAAATAAAGTGTGTTAAATACTGTCTTTGTATGTGTGGATCAAGGGAATACAAATCGATTGGGGTTCACTATGTGATGGCGAAGCCAAAATTTGCAATCGTCAAAAGAGTGATGACCTTATGGGGTATGGGCGAGAAAAAATTCAATGAAACGCTGTAAAACGCAAGTAACACAACTTCTTGGCATGTGACAATCAAGGTTAGGTCGCAAACGGCAAACATTTTTTCTATGAAATTTAATATTACATATAAGGCAATGCGACCTTTGAAATTCCGACAAAGGGTAGCCAAAAATGATTATTCATCTGTCAAATGACCAAGACAAGGGGTTAGGGATCCTTCCAAGAAACAAATTAACCTTTCACACTGTTCGATGCACTTTGTTGGCATCTGGAAATTGAA
This sequence comes from Holothuria glaberrima, assembly GCA_009936505.3. Lineage (NCBI taxonomy): Eukaryota > Metazoa > Echinodermata > Holothuroidea > Aspidochirotida > Holothuriidae > Holothuria > Holothuria glaberrima. The sequence continues at coordinate 4,318 of WURT03142491.1, read as the reverse complement.
ATAATTCCCAAATATTTTAGTGCACCTTATGGAGGGGTAATACTTGTTGACGTCATTATACCTCCACTTTATGAATACTTATTCGAGAGCACGGTGGGAAATGTTTAGCAGCTTCTAAAGCTCCAGCGTATATTTAGAATATTAGTTTCCATTAGTTGCCCTTACCATTTCCCCCTCCTCATGAATAGCACCCCCCCCCCATTATCAAAGAATTTCCATATTTGTGTGTGAACGTACAGTCCATCATAATCATACACGCAAGCTTTTCGAGAAAGGAGGCAATCATGGCATCCTAAACACTTCTTTTCAGAAATGTTCTGGAATCCTTTTTACGGTATCATTCAATGAATAGAATACAAAGAATAGAATAGCACTTTATTTGACCCAAACAAGGGAACTCAAATTGCCTCCAAACAGCTTAACAAGTCAACAAGTAAAAGGTTTAGACATTAATAAATAAAACAAGTAAAGAGTGAATACACTAATTAAATGACTTAATAAATCATTTAAATACAAGAACATAAAAGTAAGAATTTAACATAAAATATTAATAAATATAAAAGATCAATCACACAGCGAATAAACTAAATAAATACGCCCTGAATGAATGAATGATTAAAAAAACAGAACATAAAAAGTAAGAATCCATAAAATAATAATTAATATAAAAAGAGCAATCACACAGCAAATAACTAAATAAAATAGGCCTAAATGAAAAATGATTAACAATAACATAAAAAGTAAGAATTTAACATAAAATATAATCGACAATATCAAAAATAAAAAAGGATTATTTTCTACTAAAAGCTGAATTATACAATTTATTACACGTGGAACAAATGAGGAGAGATGCCGGTTAGTTAAAGCAACTCTCAAACGACCAGATCTAGAAATAATGCAATCATTAAACACACAATGCAAAGGGTGTCTGTCGTCCTCTATAATTTCCCTCGATTTACGGGGTAACTCAACTATTATACAAACTTTCTACATCATGCAATGTCTCCCCGATTATCCTTCCTGCCCCTCTGATAATTTTATCCAGCCTGTTCAGATCACACTTTGTAGCATTCCCACCCCAGCAGTCTAAACAATAATGCCAAACACTAGCTATGACAGAGTTATAAAACGTGTAAAATTTTCGGATTAACATTGAAATAATTGAATTTACGTAAGCAATACATTCTAGAACTAAGCTTTTTAACGGTAGCGTCAATATGACTATGCCAATTCAAATTGTTATCAATAGTTACTCCTAAATACTTATACGTTTGCACACGTTCAATTTCAGAGCCTTTGATACTTAAAGGATTATAACCAGGAGTATTATTACGAAAATCGATTATCATTTCCTTAGTTTTTGACACATTAAGTTCTAAAAAGTTACGGTCACAGTATTCAACAACAAAACGTTTTAATGAATCTCTTAGGTAAATAGCAGGCATATTTCAATTTTTTCAGCCATTTTAAGCATAAAGTCATTTTAATGGGTGCCTTTACACAGTTTCACAGAAAACCTGTCACCACTTGGAAAAAAGTTTAAGATTTTATGCTGTTATCAGTGTAATGCGGGGTACCCATATAACTCAAAAATATTGAGTGGTGTTGTATTTGGGGAATATTCTTACTTTTAAAACGATTCCATTTCCATAAGAACTTAGTTTGGAAATATTGCGTTTAAAATGCACCCACATGGCATACAAAGGACATAACTTTAATCATTAGTAAACTGTTCAGTATTCGTCACCAATAAACTCTAGCAATAGTTTTATTTCCTCAAAATATTATGCATTACAAGTATTATGGATGATGAATCATTTGACTTTTTGAAAGTTTTGGTCAACAAATTATTTGATGTGTGAAAATTATATGTCATAGAACCGCAATGTTCCCCTTACACATAATGTTAGCTACTAAAAGTGAGTGCTTAAGGCTTATGCGATCCATTGGTTGCTATTGTTCTGAGAAGTTGTTGCTTGGATGTTTCTTAGTATGGAAATCTTCCAAAAAAATGTCAACCTGTGACTTCTTTGGATTAAAATTTCTCAAAATCTACCACCTATTCTCCATATTTAGACTGTATTTAGGAACTGCAGTCTAGTTTACAGGCATACTAAATTTTTCATTTTGAAAATTATGACTTGTGACTTGACTTGACTTGAAGTTAAATGACTTGAAACTTGACTTGACTTGAAGGTAGATGACTTGGGACTTGACTTGACTTGAAGTTAAATGACTTGGTTACAACTCTGCTGTCACGGTTGTCACTTTTCCTAATCCCTTTCAAGTGGTCCAAATTTTTAAAGAGCTACACAATCAGCAGATCAGGAGCTTATTGTCGGCAAGCATGATAGCTTCAAAGGAGAGGCAAGTGCTTAACATCCTTCCGTAACAGCTTCCTGGTAGTATAGTTTCAACCGGAAACACCTTTTTGTGGAGGACAAAAAGTAGGAGGAGCATAGCGTCACAAAAGGGAAAGATCGCCACCACATTAAATACAGACTATGGTTGTGTTACACTCCTTATAGTAATCTAAATATATAGGGTATACGGACGTTTCCTTCACAACTGCATGTTTGACTGTTCACCTCAAGTTAACCGGTTTGAGATGAGTTGACAACTTGTCTATCTCTCTGATTTGAAATGGGTGGACTTTTTTTCCTGCGATAAGCCAATCCGGTTCAAACATGTTTACATATTAACCATAGATAGATGTTCGACTCTCTCTCTCTATATATTTTTTCTTTCAGCTTTGTGTTGCTAAGATTATCAAGTTGATTTCGATATCATCTATGTTCAGTAAATCTGATCATCGCCACGATAAGTTTTCTTCCCTCCGTTAAGGCTATTTATACTTCAGTATAGTGCAATAAAGATATGAAAGTTAAACGATGATCAAATCTGAGCATATCGGTGATTGGTCGGGAATACGAGCTGGGGATGACCATATATATATATATATATGTATATATATATATATAGTTCTTACAGTGCGTGAATTCTTTGAAGTATGAACCTGCTTTAACAGAGGGATAGGTTTGCCGTAGTACAGACAAGCGGGAAAAATGTAACAACACTAAGCTGCGTGAGAATGTTAGTAACTCATCGCAGAACTCCTACCAATGACATCTTTCAAGATAGTACATATTTCACGCAATACAGCCTTCCCTCAAATGTTACCTTTTAAACAGTGTAGGTCTACTATCACAACAATTCGACATAATTATATTATAAACTTTAACCTCGAATACTAAAAGCAAGCATCTTCATTACATAACCGATCTCGACCACGTTGTATTAGAAGTCATTACCAGCAAAAGTTGCAATGAAAGTTAATCTGACTGGATTATGTTTTATCAGAAAATTAAACAACGGAGCGTGTAATTAAAAGAGATATGGCAAACCAGTAACAAACCAACGCGTCTTGTAATAACTGTCATTAAGATTTGAGTTTACCGTTATGGGCTTAGATACCTGTTACTTCGTATGCTAGTGTGGTGTTTGAAAGCTCTTCAACTCAAATGAACCAAACGAAATTGATGTGTTCCAACGCAATAGATTATATCCCAAGCCGTGCCGTCCGACCAGACGATTATGCAAACAAACTTTCGATATAGCCCTGTTCAGAAAGCTGGCTCGATCAAATCGTTATCGCTGTATCATTGTGCCGGCGGTAAATAGTCCGCCATGATAATTTAGTTATTCCAATTGATTCATGTGTGTGCCAAGAAAAGATCACCCGTAAGTCTGGTTTGGGCAATACTGGCAAACCTAAGCGAAAGATTATCACTCAGACGGCGAATACAGCTAAATATTATCAGAACATAGAATAAAAGAGCAGAATCTTGGGAATGAGAAGATTATGTGGGGTCAAATGTGTGTATGCGTTGACAGTGTAAGTCATCATGTCTATAATGTCTTGCCTTTTCCAAGGCTGCGTGAAGTCAAGTTTTACAGAACAGAGGGCGTGATAAGACTTCACATTGCCTGCGCTCATGGTGATCAACTGTGCCTGTTAAGTGTTCCAGGGGCATCGTTTCTTTGCTCCGACTAGTGATACGGTCCGTTTGCATCAAACGGTGCTCCGCCTTTTTGGATTGCTCTAGGAAATGCTCCCATACACCACGACGCTGCTTCCTTCTACAAGGCTTGCTGCCTCTGCTCCGAGCGATACTCCCCTTGTTGTTAACGATGCTCCACTGCTCCGACGAGTACTCCCTCTATTCTGAGGTATTCTCCCCTGATCCATGGTTTGTTCAGTCTGCTCCGGGTAGTGCTCCTTTTCGGTATCAGTTGTTCGATGGGTTCCTAAATCTCA
>WURT03142480.1:0-11187 GCA_009936505.3 Holothuria glaberrima | reverse complement strand
TTTTCGAACACGCCTGTGTTCTTCCTCAGCGTATACCACTATTAACTGTGAAAAGGCTAGCAATGAGAAAGTCTACATATATATATATTTATATATATATATATATATATATTGAGTATTTTTTCCAAAGTTCATACCGGGATGATGTACCGACAAGATCAGCAAATGTACCGACAGACCATCCCAGGAGGACAAGTGGTGGGGGCGGCCGCCCCTTCCCCCTTCAGTTACGCTACTGTTTTTAAAAAGTTATTTCATTTTTGTTCAAACTTGTTTTTCATAGTAGACATAATCAATATGAGAAGAACCAAAGTATTATTCACACCCTAAATACACTTCCTTAAAAATTATATGTGCAAAAGCTGAAATTGGTTAAGGTTTGCATAACCTCAAGGAATGCAGATTGCCGATTACAGAGGTTACTGAAAGTCGGCGACCCATTTATAGTGGTAACTAACCACTCGATATGCCTAGTTATCAACAGATGTTGGGTATAACTTGACTCAATGTGAGTATTTTCCCATACGTACTCACGTGTTTGAAATTTTTTGCAACGATCCAAATATATATTATAATCTCTTCTTCTCACAAAATGTAAGGCTTCCATTGCATCACACTATAGAACAGTGACACACACTACTTAAGCTTCTTGTCCTTACGGGTCCTAACTTCGTGTGGGGGTAATATCAGATTTTCGCCTGTAGTGGAAGATAGTGTGCAGTGCTTTTCTTAAAGGAAGATGTCAAGTTTAACTGCAACAACATGGCACGTAGTAGAAAAAAATACGAAAAATCGTTAGTAAAACATGCAGTCTCACCAATAAACGGAATAGCTTTATCCCCTCAAAATTTTATGCATTGCAAGAGTTACAATTGAATGTTGCATCATTTGAAATTTTGAAAGTTTGGGCTAAGAAATTATTCTTGATCAACACATGACCTAATTTCTCTTTGTCTGTTTGTGAGAATATTTTTTCTTAACAAGAAAGCTACCATGCTACCTTTTTTTTAATTATCTATCATTCTATATCTATAATATTGGATTTAAAAAATGTAAATTTTCTGTAAAACAAACGCAATATTTGACTTTAAAACTACGAAAAAACTGTGCCAAGCACAGTAGATGTATAATTCTGACCGCTGGGAGGAGGGGACGAAGAAGGGAAGTTATAAAGCCATAGTGTCCCTGTAGGTGGGTGGACATAGCTCGCTTGAGGTGCAGAAGCGGGTGGGGATGATTGGTTTCACCCACCAGCATCTGCCAAAGGGACTTTAAGGAAATTAACATTAAAAAAGAGCAACTAACCGGGTGCACGTGGAAGGTGTAGTATCATCGAGCCCAGAAGCTTTGGGGACAGACAAGTCAGTAGTCAGGCACAGTGTTGAAAAGGGCAAAACATCTTTCTCGGGTTGGAGGGAGATGTGTTAAGAATCGATTATTTTCTCAGAAAAGAAAAAAAATAACTACCACCACAAACTGCAGAGACAATAGTTTTTCTGCAAGTCGTGACTCCATTAGTGACGTTTGATAGAATAAGGGTTTGGTTTTAAGGTGCTTGCATTAGGATACACACTCTTCGAATGACTGTTTTTTTTTCTGAGATAAAACCTATCCCTATGTAACCTCTCCAGTCCAACTTGAAGATAAATATTTCAGAAATATCATTTGCTTCAATCCAATCTGTTTCTCAGTTATTAATGACGAAGCACGATTTTATCGCTAAGATTATGTGTGCTTACCAAGATCGCCGCCGGGCTACTACAATTTGCCCAGTTTGACGATGAACCTGGAACATTTCGGACAAAATAAATTAAAATATGAGTGGAAGATAAATACCACAATCCTTCGTTCAATTTGTTGAATTTGACCTGAGCTTGCATTCTTTCGAAAATATTACAAGTTTCCCACACAATCCGTCGATACTGAGCTACTTGAACAAGTCCAAACTTTTACACACAGGAGCATAGCAGGCCGCCATATTGGTCAGCCTACTCGTGTGCGTACTAGCCTAGCCTATATGCTCTGTCCATATATAAGAAGTCCGTGGAACAGCTTCAGTAACCCTTCCCTACATGCATAACTAGTCTGCAATACCCATCTGTCTTATTAGTAGATCAATGGGCATCCGAACCTATTCATAGATACAACATTGTCATGGTAACATGAAGTCAAAATATGAACAGAACATCAATCATGATCATTAGTTTTGGGGTCATTAGTTAAAGCCATTTTAATTTTCCAAACCGCGATGTAAAATTAATATTTTATTTTTCCTTATAGCAAATAGCCTTATCCCTCTAAAGTCTCGTGGGTCCACTTGTTAGTGACGTTAAAAGGTACGCGCATTCTAAGGTTGAGTCGTGGGAGGCAAAACAGGCGCAGATGGTCTAAAATTTCTTGCTTGCTTCGTTTATGAGTAACGAAACCTTCACCCTGAGACGCTCTCTTCATGTAAGAAAAGGATGTTGGCTTCCAGCATTCTGACAGCTATATTATCTTGGTTCCTTATATCTGGCCGGAGGGCCATTTTTAAATAATTTCATTTCGATAAGCGGAAGGAGATATGAATTTACGTCATAAAGCTTAGTGTCATAGATTAAGTAAAATTCGAACAGCTTATCGACTGTGGCTTCTCCTTAGTCACATTTGCATAAATATGCGGACAACTGAAGCTAGCAGCTGTTTGAAATAAAGTAAATACGTCATATCAAACAATTGAAATTCAGTTTTGTTTTTGTATTTGTCATATTCTGGCTACGGTTGTCATGCACAGTAAACAAGCACAACAAAAAGCTTCCACCTGCCCGTAATGCGAACAAGAATTTCGCCTTGGTAACAATAATGTATTTCTTTAATCACGAGCATTAAATGCACATGATCTTAATTTGGAATGTATTTTAATTTTCAAAGTTCAACATACAAATATATTCATAAGTTCCAGTTGAGAATGCTTATCACGATTGCTTCCATTCTGGGAAATATTGAAATGTGCAACTTTGGAATTGAGGCAGTTTTTGTGACGTCATTCGTACTTAACTCTCTAATAAAACGTTTTGCAAATGCAACTCTCCCATTTTAAACGATATAAAATAAACGAGAGCTTCAAGGCGGGTCTGCCAGGGGATAGGAGAGATTCCCCCTCCCGTAAATATTCCTCTTTCTGGCTACTTGCCCCCAACTGAATTCCGTGCTTATCCTAAATATGATGTATAGCTGGCCAGGTATAAATTCCAATTGAACCAATTGAATCCAGTTGAAATGTGCTCAACTAGGTTGAACTGCGTTTTTCAGCTAGGTTCAATAGTGTCTAGGCTGGGTTTTGGTAACTGGGCTTTTCAGCTGGGTATTTCAACTAGATTTTATTCCCGGCTGGGCTCAGCTGGGTTTTTGTAATGGAGTTCCTTTTAACCATAAGCCTAAAGGGGTTTTACTAACAAGGCCCGACTGTGTTTCTGTTAAATGCTAAACCTGCTGTTAGTTTGACTGAATACTGTGATGAGAAATGCTTTCATATCGTGATTTTTTTTGGTCCATTTAGAACAGATAAATTATTTTTGAAGATAGTTAAATGTTTTATTCTAATGCTCATAATTTTGAAACTAGCCCACAGGTTCGAATGATCCTGGGGCTAAGCTCCCTGGATCCCACCTGGTCGTTGCCCCTAGATCCCACCATTGCTCCCACGGCTGGCACCTGGATTTCACGCCTATGGGCCTATGGGAGGGGGCTCTCCGATTCATTTTACTTCCATCAATATTTTTTTCTTCCCTGTACACTTTCCTCTACTTTTAAAAACTTTGACACCGGAAACCTCATAGCTGTTTCAAATGATATTTTCACTGAATGTAGCGTGGCCAGGTCGGTGGCGGCGGAACCGGGGTGGGGTGAGGGGACCAAAGGTATGTTCAGCCCCCCCCCCCAATATTTGCCAAGTGCAGACATGAGATCCATATTTCAAGGCTGGGTACATGCAGCTTAAAACACTCGGAAAGAGCCGTTTCTGGCCATCTGAGGGGTTTTAAAGCCAAAAGTTTTCTTGTCCGCTCTTTTTTTTTTTTAATTTTTTTCATTAATTGAGAAATTGCAGACATGAGATCCATATTTCATGGCTGGGTACATGCAGTTTAAAACACTCGGGAAGTGCCGTTCCCTGCCATCTGGAGGGTTTGTAAAGCCAAAAATTTTCTTGTACGCTCCGCGCCAACCGATAGTCAGATAGTGGCGCTCCGCTTAGATAGTCTTCCTGGCACTCAGCCCCCAATATTTTTTCCATTCCGCCGCGCATGAGCCAGGTGGGTGGGCCATGCCCGTTCAGCGTCCCCCTCACATATGTGTGGTGGGGGATGGTTCACTTGACTTAATCGGAAGGATGTCCCTACACGAGCTTAACCCTGTTTATAATATGATATTGCTGAGTATAAATTATAATACACCTAACCTTTGTTGAGGTTGTCGTTTATTCTTGAAGGGTGTTACCTGTGATTCCTAACAAATATTGCAGATTTCAAGTTTACTACGATCTCGAGTACATATATATTCGTTGCAATGTTAAGGGAATTACCAGTCGTTCAGCTTACTTTACAATATTAAAAAAATATTTCAATGTTTCTCTAATTACTCTTATCAACCTCATGCATATGAGGCGGGAAACTGAGCGACATCCCCACCTCGAGCAAAAACAAATATTGGTTCCAGGTTACTGACACATTACTTTCAGGGCAAAATTTATTTCATGATTGTCAGCAAATCATGACAAATTCTAAGGCAAACAGGGCTGTAACCGAGTCCACCTAAACCAATTCCGGGCCAATTCCGAATCATTCCAGTGGCCACCATTTCGAGCCAATTCCGAGTTCGGCCATTTGACAATGTAATGCCTCATACAAATGGTTTTGTACTGTTTACAATGCAGTTTGATGAAAACCAAGGAGACAATTTCATAGTCTTCCTAACCATGTAATTTAGTTGACTGCATGTGACCATTTACTTGTTAACTTATGCACCACTAGCAATGTTGCTTTGGCGCATTAATAATGAAACTTTTATTGTTGTGGACTCGACTGGAATCGGCTCCTAGTACGAGTCCAGCTGAGCTCATGCCGGGTCAATTCTGATTCCTTGACCTCCGATTCCGGGCCAATTCCGAGTTCGGCGAAAAACGGACCAGATTCCGAGTCCTGACTCGTATGTTACAACCGTGGCAAACACATTCCGCCGATGACCAAATTTCTGACCAAAGGCTTACTTTTATAACATTCAGAAACGAAAATATCACGGCTGTAACGCCCTCGTCTGGACTCTGAATCGATTCCGGACTCGAGACTCCTTTTCTTTTGACAAGAACCCCAGACTGTCCCGGATTGGGATGTCCTGGAATTGGAATTGACCCGGAATGGACTGCTAGTGTACTTGAATTCCCAACCAATTCCAGGCGAGTCCACGAAAATGGAATTTACATAAATGTTTCTTTAGGCTACATTGTTATTTATTCAAACTTGTTTAATACGTGAATGGTCAACAAGGTCCGCTAAGTTACAGGGTACGGGGCCACACTATGGAACTGACATGAAGTTTTAAATCAAATGAACGTTAAAAATTAGCACAGATATAATAATGATTGCATGTGAAGCTACGTTGTCACATGACCTGATTCGGAATTGGCCCGGGACTGGGGAAACTGGAATCGGATTTTGCTCGGAATCGGAAGGAAATGAACTCGAACCAAGCCAGGACTGGTGGCCACCGCAATCAATATTGGCTCGGAATCGGGTTGGGTGGACGCGGATACACCCCTGGCTCTTATAATTGTACATAAAAGGTACATCAAGGAGTTGTTTTGACTGTACTTAACAATTCAGTACTTAAAGATTTTAAAAATAATTGAAAGGGCCATGCATGAGTTAAGATACCAGGGTATGCTAGCCTTATTCTTGTTATGGGGACTGTATATTTGCAAGATCGAAAGTCACATTAGGAAATAAGTTTTGCTTCAAAATGAGTCCGTGGAAGTGAAACCAACTCAATTTCTGACAGTGGCGCCGGCACGGGGGGATTGGGGCGCGTGCCCCCGCCAATCGAAAAATTCTGAAAATTTTAAAATGATCCCAAAAGATTTCCCAATAGATTTCTGAAGGGGTATGGTGAGGTGTGTTTTGACCGAGTGATGGATCTATGGTAAGTATTTTCTATCACAAATGTTTCTCAAACAATCAGAAGTGTCGAAAATCTCTTGCAAACTATCAGTTCACTACAACGGTGTTAAATGCACTTAATCCTAAACACTTGTGTTCCAATTATCAATCTCTATGGGACAAGTTTGATAAAGTATTGCTTGACCTGGCTACTGTGCGTAGGCCTACTCCGTCGTTAAATCTGAAGGTGGACAGTTGAACGTAGGCTAGACAAACTCTTGAAAAACTCCCACCAATTTTAATTTCCAAGGTAAGAAGTCCGGGAACCTCAAATTTGGTATCTAAGCAACAGTACGTCAAATTAATGACTGTTATGGCAGGGTTATAGTGTTACTTACGTAAAGAGTCGCAATGAAAATATCAGGCGCATTAATGCATTAATATGCATTAAATCTGCATATTGTTTAAAAGACGCTTTCTTTAAGTGACATTTCTTGGATTTATTACCGTATCAGATAGCGTTAATTTATATGCACATCCGTGAATATCATCGGTATACTAGTTGAGGGGGCTGGGGTAAGCAGCTCTGTCGGTGGTTCTGGAAAATCTGTACCTCGGGCATATTTTGGGAAAAAGCGATAAATCGTCTCAACCGACACAGGTTTTTAATCCAACAAAAACGGCTCAAGTTCTAGAAAAAATATCGTGTACGCCATGCATAAGTACTTTTCATTGGGGTTACCAAATTACGATGAGCCATCTGATATAACAAGTATTAATAACAGTGACATACGCTCCTTTAATTGACATGCCAGAAATTAACTTTGTTTCATATTACATGTAGTTGTTGAAGGACATTTCTTAAGGGTGTGTGAGTGTAGAGGTGGAGTAAAGGACTACGTCATATTGGCATTCTTTAAGAAGAAAAAGCTGTAGGGTACTCTCAGAACAGTTAAGGAAAATAAAAACTCCATAACTTTTCAGTAAATTTTTACACCTAATTAATGTAGATATTATCTTTATTTTCTGTAAGTGCTCAAGAAAAGGATTTTCTTTGCATTAATTTATGTGCAATTTTACTTTATTGCACAAGATGTTTGTAATTTTAACAGGAATGTTACGTGAATGTGTACTAAAAAGGTTTGGAGTTCCAGTACTGTGGAGTTCTTATTTTAGTAAAACTTTGAAGCTTATTTTTGTGAGTGCACACAGGTGAGACGATTTATCCAAACCCATACATACTTAAGTAGAACTATATTCCACGCGGACTCAGGAAGTGGCCTAATTCAGGAAGAAGTCCGCTGCACGACACGTCCTTGCTCGGTACAACTCTGTCGAACAGTGAAACAAAACAAGCTTCCACCGGCCTCTTCAGTGTTTGGTAAGTATTTAAAGAACAGGGGTAACACACTCATTCATCCAATGACCCGGGGTGTGGCTACTCCTGGAATCCTATTGCATCGAGTACACACTGCTTCGTAACCTCTGAAGCATTGGATGAAAAGAAAAAGTGAAGCTCGCCGTTGTTCATCCCTGATGAATTTAGCGATGGGTCTTTTATCAGCCTAGTTGGCTTTCCGGCTCAGATTCACTTACAAGATGACGTAAACTGAGCCAGGTCCTTAGTCAAGGGGGACCAAGAGGGGGCGAAGACCCCTGAAAATTTTTTCGTCCTCTAGAAAGTTTCAAGTTGCGGTCAAGTTGCCATCAATTTAATACTTTTTTTACACATTTGGCCCCCTGAAAAGTTTTCGGCCCCTGGAAGCCATTTCGCCCTCTTCGGTACCTTGTCTGGCTACCGGCATGCGCCGAACTTAAATGACTGTCCTCAGTGTCGAGAAGCACCAAAATACCCACCAGAAAATGGCTTGTTATATGCTTATGGAACCTCGTCGGTTACATGTCAGCCAAAAGAAATTTTCACTCTGGGTATATTATCCGTGGAGAGAAGAGGCAGATTAACCAGTTTTATAGATACCCACAAACTTTTCAAAAAATGCAGTTCTTCCTACTTAAGGGCAAATTCGGAGGGTCCGGGCGAGAAACAGTTCCCCCTTACGTCTTAAGAGAAAAAATATATAAATGAAATATAGATATTAAGAAAAGAAAACATAAAAACTGTATAATGCGTGAAGTGAAAAAATGGACGACTTCGCTATGCACCCTGAGTGTGGCCCTCAACGAGCACCGAATACAGCATTTTTAAGACTTTTTAGTGATATTTTATTTCATTTTATATTGCGGAAGATGATTCTCATCGGTCTGGGCCAAGGAATGGCGCCTTTAAAGACTAGGATACTTGCACTTTTTGGGTATTAGATCATATCTTTATTCAAGTAGCATATCATTAGCAACGGACTTAACAGATCAGAAAAATCACAATTATACCATGTTCTTCATATTATGCTATTCGGTTTGTCGACGACGAGCCTGGCTTGTGGATGGAAACATGAATCAGGGCGTGAGAGCAATAATCACAGTTAAGCTGTAGTGCAGGGGCTTAGCGAAGGTATAATCTTTGGGGTGTTAGAGATCATGTTTTGCCGACAGATCTGGCAATGAGTAAAACAAGCGCGAAGCGCGAGCTTTAGCGGGTGGGGTCCAGGGGTCGGCCTTAGGGCCCCCGATGGAAGCCCCTGGAAGCTCTGAGGTTTCAGCATATTTCTGGGTAAAGAATTAAGTCCCGGGATAGGTATATTTTGGTTCGTAATACATTATCCAATGCAAAGATTCCTAATAATTTTAATGTTAGGCTATTCCTCCCGTCATGCCACTGTATACATCAGTATCTGAACCTTTATTTAGGTATTTTTAGAAGCTAAAGAAAAAATTGGCATCCATGAGGGGAGGGCATGGCCCAATTGCCCCCCCCCCTCTGCGTAGGTCATTGATGCGTTCTATATCTGTTACATTTTGGTGTTCAAAAGCTGAACGCATGAGTTTGCAGTGAAGGGAAGACACGCTCCCCACGCATTATTTTTTCCCAATTGAAGTCAAGGTTAAAGTTTAGAAAACGGGCTGAGGATACCCTCTCCATGGGTAATCGGGTGCTGACGATCCCATGGTGATGATAAAAGTGAATAAATAATGTCCAGAAGGTGGTTTTTCAAGGATGTCATGTGATCCGAAATAGTGCGCCTATACGGAACCCTTTAGGTGCAGAAATCCATTAAAGTAGTTTTTGAAAGTCCCAATTTGTGTTAATTGTAACAAGAGGGCAAATCTGCAAGTGGTGCAATAATCGTTGCATCAATAATCACATACAAAAGTGCTTTTGCACATCCTGATGGGAACCGCAGTATATCATGCTTACATGCTCGAGAAAAACAATGCCGAGAATTTCACCTTTCGGCGCAGTACCATATTACCTATGTAGTCATGTTAATGTAAAAGTTTAAAATGAAATGTATAACTGTTAATGCTAAATAGAATACATTAATGATTCAGTCGTAGAGCTAATTAGGATTGGTCAGAGGGGGAAGCATTACGTGATATCGCCCTTACTCAAACCGCCTACCACTGAACAGTGCAAAACCCGTCCTCTAGCCGACAAGTCGGGATTTTACTTGATGCTTGCACCTACAGATTATAGCCACTGAGACGATTATCAGGTTTTTGATAATATTTTTTATTGATTTTTCAAAATTTTAAGCTATAATCTGTGGGGGTGAACATCAAGTAAAATCCCGATTTTTCAATCAGAGGTCGAATTTGCACTGTTCAGTGGTAGGCGATTTGAGTAAGGGCAATTTCACGTAATGAAAATGGTACTTGGGCAGTTGGGGACTGAACTAGTTTAGCAAGTAGATAACTAATGCATCAACGACACTTTATCCAGTGCTTCTCAACCTTTTCTGTTTAATTTGGAACTTAAAAAAATCCCCACCCTTTCCCCAAATACATTTATAAAAACTTAACGTGTCTTTCTCTCAATCGTTTTCTTTCCCGTTGTAGAATTAAGGCGAAAAATCAATTCACTTGATGTTCAGGTAACTGTTGGTTGTAAGGATCAACAATTTTGAACAACATTTTAGTCGTCGCAATGGGGTTAATGGCCACTTTGGGAGAGAGTGCAGATTAAAGGCAATTGTCTCCGAAAGAGCGCTGCTGGCCTTCCTAAGAAAATAAACATAATAAGTTTAAGGGCACCGGAGAGCGCACAATAGCCCCGTGAGATGTCATGGTAAAATGAAACGTACACTGCTGGACGTGCCGCGTAGCCTCACTCCTTATAACTAACAGCCGGCCGGGAATGATGATGAAAGAGGGCTGGAGGAAGGAGGGGTGGGTTATTTTGAGGTTTTCCGCGGCTAAATCCTCAGACAGAAAGTGAATGGGCGAAGTGGTACTCAGCATTTTTGCATTTTTTTTTCTCGCGAGTCGGCGCGCCGAAAATGACATGTTTAGAAGTTTATAGGTAATAGAAAAATAAAAAAATACCTTCAAGGAGGGGACGATTGTTTAATTGCAACCCCCTACGCTATAGCTAGGGCCTACCTGTCTGTCACATAAGCTGATAGTTGCCAAGTTGCCAGAAACCACTGACTGGGCAGCTAACAAGTCGGTTCCTTGGTAGGCCTAGATCTGTATTCAGTAATTTCAAGTTATTATCTATACGAAATGTCCTTCCACGTACGTAACGTAATAGATTGAAAAATCAAAACTAGTGCTGCAGAGACTATTGTTCGGAAAGAGTGAAGGTAAAGATCACTGTTGTAACTCATGATCAAAAGCAGATATACCCGGTACCGACTCGTTAATTGAAATTTTCGGGGCCCCTAAAAGTTAATATATCGGGGACCCGTAGGGGCAGTATAGCGTACCTACCGGGGGGGACAAAGTGCCCCCCTGACGCTTTCAACCGGGAAGATCAGCTCAAACCACCGGGTTGAAAAAGGGCAAATTAAGGAAAAAAGCAAAGGAGAAACGGAGCAAAAGAGAACAGAACTGAAGATGAATGAAAGGGAAGGAGATTTATCAACTCAAAAGCCTGGAAATCGAATTCTGCCTACTCACCCTAGTGTACCGTACCTGACGAAGAGGGACACCTAGAAAC
>WURT03142458.1:0-11187 GCA_009936505.3 Holothuria glaberrima | reverse complement strand
GGCTCACTGGCTTGTTTTCCCTTACTCCATTGCTTATGCAGAGCATCACGCACAACGGCAGAAGGTTCCATTTTTAATGTCTTTGGTATGACTCGACCTGGGAATCGAACCCGGGCAAGATGTATTCATAACTTTGCAACAGCTAGTACGTCCCAGCTGTCGAGATATTGCATATATTGTCTAAGGACATAAAGTATGTAAAATACAAGTTTTTTTAAGTCAAATAGCCTACTATCGTTACGGAGCAGGATATGAAAATGTCTGCTGAAAGTTTAGAAAGTGATCAAAGGCCGGCCTTACTCATCATGGCTGCTGAGGGCCTCGTGGCTACCATCGCTCCAAGAGTGTTGCCGCGCCGACGGAGCAGTGACTTATCAAGCTACCACATACCCCAAATGAGAAGTTTTTTTAAGTAATTCTTCAGGATTATTTTCAGAGCAAGGGTGAATTAGCCATACGTGCCATTCTCGATCACACACATGCCAGCATATAATGTGGCAGTTTCTTTCATATGCAAATTCTAGTAGCAACATTTAAAGTAAAGCTGATAGGTGCAGGACTGGAAGTACACGTAGGATCGTTTCCTTAGCCTCATGCAATCCTTACTATTATCTATCCTCCCCACCCGCGAACCCATTACGGTACATTATTAAATGGAAAAGCCTTGACTGGGGGAAATGCCCCCATACAACCCACTTTGGTGGCGCCACTGGACGAAATAAAGACTGAACGTGCCCGACAGCTCGTGTCCTTTCGAATAACCTTCGTACCGCAGTAGGTTTCGAAGCAGTGGCGTAGCTACAGGGGGCAGAGGGGCGGTCGCCCCCCGGTCGGAAATTGAAAAAATTCGGAAATTTTCTTATATCTGAAACAAAGCTAAACATTATAAAATTTCCGAAAAACATAGCAAAATTTAGTGAAATGTATCAAATTTTTCTTTGCTTCGCTGCTCTCGGCATCTAATAAACCTTACATTTAGGACATTATAGCAAAATGTAATAAAATATATCAATTATTTCTTAGCCTCTCTACGCTCGGCATCTAACAGAACTTATATGGCAAAATATAATGAAATATAACAAATTTTTCTTTACCTCGCTGCGCTTGGCATCTGAAAAAAGCTTATATTTAGCAAAGTATAGCAAAATGTAGTAAAATATGTAAATGTTTTCTTTGCCTCGCTACGCTCGATGTTTAATAATTCTTATATATGGCAAAATATAGCAAAATGTAGTGAAAAATATCAAATTTTTCTTTGCCTAGCGTACGCTCGGCATCTAATGAAACTTAATTGTTTAATAGAATTTATTTTTATAAGACAGTATATGGTTATTATTTATAAATATCGTTTTTTTTTCCTTCTCAGTGAAGGAAATGTGTGAATACAGTTTTGGTCACTGTATAAGGTCTAAATAATTTATATTATATAACACCTTGTTAATTTCTCTAGATCTGATTGGAGGATTGGTCGTCACATGCCATGGGTTATTCGGTACTAACCCACGATCGTGGGTTAGTATATACTAACCCACGGTGGTGACGTCAGCCGTGGGACGTCAGCCATGGGGGTACCTATGATCAAATTTTGACCAAAATTTATGATCTAGGAGGTCAGGTATTACATAAAACAAATAATGAATGTTTTCCATTCGTGCGATAGTATGAATAATTTCATTCGTTGAAAGATTGAACGTTCTATTCAACTCCTTTCAGCTCATGAAATTATTCATACTATCGCACTCATAAACATTCGTTATTTGTATACTATGACCTGCACTTTACGGATCACAATAAATTGTCAAGAATTCCTTGATACTAGACTTGACAAACATCTTTTATTATTGACTTGGGAAACGCTTTAACGATAGTTATCATCCCGACATAAAAAAAATAAGAAAAATCATTAAGTTAATACAACACAATCTGGTAAATAAATGGATTTGGAGGCCTCAATTTCAAATAGAAGTACGAAAAAATCGCGCCTCGCTTCGCTCGGCGATTATTACAAACTTATACGTCCCTAGAAAGCCCTAGTGGTAAAATGATCGTAGGGGCCTACATTCACAAATGTATTTGTAGTACGTATTACATAAATGCATATCCATATGTATCATACTGTGTAGGTGTAATATGCTTTGGGAAATGTAAACCATTCAACCTGAAAATCCTAGCTATGCCAATGTTTCGAAGATGTACCTTTTTGTACCACACATATTTAATATGCCATTGCGAGTGCAGCACAGACACGTACAGGAATATTACCCGTCCGCTGGGCCGGCAACCTTCCGAGATGTTGGTGGAGCGCAGGCCTCAATATCATGAAAAATGCGAGAAATGATGGAAGCCTTGACCACCAAAGCCAAACCTCCATGGTCAGCCATAGATATAAACGAATACCGGTCGCTTAGCTCAAGGTACGTGCACTTAACGAATGTGTAGGCTACTGCTCTTGACCAGTGGCGTCGCCAGAATGTGATGATTGGGGGGGGGGGAACACAGATGATGTTGTAATGCCACCTGTAAATTGCCCTTTTTACCCCCCCCCCCCTGCGTTTTGGATACAGCAGTGGGCCTGCGATTTTTCTTGACTATTATGTACCAAAACAAAAAAACAAAAAACAAAAACAAAAACAAAAAAAAAACACCAACATCTCGGAAGGTTGCCGGCCCAGCGCACGGGTAATATTCCTGTACGTGTCTGTGCTGCACTCGTAATGGCATATTAAATATGTGCGGTACAAAAAGGTACATCTTCGAAACATGGGCATAGCTAGGATTTTCAGGTTGAATGGTTTACAAAACTTTATCATCATTAGGGAAACATCCTGTAAAAACCTTGGAACAATATATTTGTATACAGAGTACATGCTGCACGCGATGAGTTTGACGTCCAGTATGGCGGACTCAGCTGTTGTCACATGTACTTGTGACGTCAGTGAAGAACCTCTATTCGGGGAAAGTTTTTACGCAAAAATACGTCCGTGGAGTCCACAGATATATTCTTTGACTATTTCGAAACTTTTCCTTTTCTTCATTGTGCATTATAAAAGGGCATCTAAGGCTTGCAGATACCTGTATAGGACCTCCTGGAAGCTCTGGGTTAGTTATATAAAATGGGGCAATGGCATAATGCTATAATTACCTGACATCCAAATGATAATATACAGTATGACACCGAGCACTTCACAACTATCGTATTTAACTAATTTTTTTAGGGTGAAGGACTTATAAGATTGATTCAGAATGCTTTTTCGTCGTAAGTGTATTAACAATCACCATCTGTACCGAAAATGGCTGTGCGCGAAGCGCTCGATAAAAATTTTTGAAAAATATATAACGGCAAATACGTACTTTCAACCTTCCACATAATACTACAAATTAGATTGAAAGATCCCATATTGATGCGAGGCCCCTACAGAAGTCTGGAGATGTATCTCTGTTTTCCGGGAAGTGTTGTGATCAGAATATAGTTCCATGTATAAACGGTCATTCGATGGTGTGCAAACCGTGAAGCATGCGGAAGATAATGATAATAATACAACATTGTAATAAGGAATGCGAGAAAATTTTGATAGTTTGTGAAGGATTTGCGAGAAGTCTGATAGTCTGAGAAACATTTGTGATAGAAAATGATTACAATAGATCCATCACTCGGTCAAAAACACACCTCACCCTACTCCCTTCAGAAATCTTTAGCTTAAAAGCCTTTTTGGATCATTTTAAAACTTTCATACTTTTTGCAGAAATCGATTTTGTGGGCGATTTTGTGGGGGCACGCTCCCACCATGTCCCCACCCCGTGCCGGCGCCACTGCTCTCGACTGTCTGGGGAAAACCTGCTTGCAGGGAATGGTGATGAAAATCAGCGGCGATTCAAAAGATATTCAAAAGATGTTGCAAATGTTAACATGACGACTCGCACAGATCCTATTTTAATAAATGAGGTAATCTGCTGCAATTTGTTGTCTCTTTAGAATACATCATAGTACGGAATGACGTAGAAGTGACAACATTAGATGAAAAAGTAAATAATAAGTCTTTTCTAATTAGGGAGTCGTATCAATATGACGTCAATTTAAAAACCACTACCCCCTCACCCTCAAAATCACATGAAACCTTCACTGGTTGTGAAAGGGATTGACAATCTGAACGGCGAACATGAACAGCTGTTGTTATTTCTAATAACCTTCTGTAAATCATGGTGAACCCGACGGAAAACATAAAAAATGTCAAAATAAAGTTATTAAACTTCTTTGAACCCGTTTATTGTTTATGTCTAAAATATGCTGACACATAGGTAGTGTAATGTTTTCCATGTCCCCTTCAGGTTCCGTCCTCAACCACTTCCAGGTAAGATACGCGCCAAAATTCTAGATCTATTTTTAAATCAATGTTTCTACCTGTCTGCGACCGCCATGCCTGAGTTCATTTCCCTTAATCGACTCGGCTAGGTCTAATAACTTATATCGAATATTCCACCTGCCGTACTCGTCATAGTTCATCCATCACTCTAAAATATCTACTTTTTAATAAGGTTTGTGTAAGATATCTGTCATGACATTGCAGTGTTAATAACAATTAATGATAATTAATCATACTACCATAGGTGGTAACGAGAATTCATCTAAATATCGCATAATCACTCACAAAGCACTATTGCTTCTGACACTTTTAACTACTTAAACGTAACGCCTGAATAAAAAGGGCACACGGGAATTACGTTTGCGAGACCGTAGAATGTAGTTCAGCGGAAATGATCGTAAACCTTCTACCAGAGGGATGTGTTACAAGCTATAAAAAGCAAAAGGCAAAAGAAACCAAAAAAGATTAAATTGGTGAGTAGATGGCCAAGTTCCTAAGGGAGGCGTACTTCGTAGTAATATTATGGTGGTATACTCCCAAGGGTACGATGACGAATATTATCAACCCAAGGGCTACGTCCCCGTGGGTCGGTAGAAATAAAGAACAGATAAGCAGGTACCCGGGAAAAGGAATGTTTTCGTTTAGCAGCTTATCACAGGGCAGCAGGCAATGACTGATAACAGCTACGCAGGACATCCAAAATAAGTCCTTACCTGCTGACAAGGTCATTGCACCTTTTATCAGTCTCAGAACTGAGGAAATGCAACATCGGGCTGTCACTTGTGTGCAGTACTCCAGTGGGCATATGTCGGTAGGGGGAAACGAAGACCCCTTACTTCTGACCAAGTTGAATACTCGAAAAAAACCTGCTCCCATTTGGTAGGTCCTGAAAAAACCCAAGTTACCAGCCTGGAGTTGTAAGAGACTCTTCCAGCTCCGGGGCCTCATCTGAACATTGATTGAAAAAAAGCCCAGCATTCGAAACAATTCTGAGGATTAATGTGAATGGCTAGGTCTGTGTTGTACAGCACGGGTATCAGTGGAATAAAAGGACATATTAGACCTAAGAATTTTCGTTTTAACTGTATGGTGGTGTAGGTTATCTAAATACAAACCTGTTTGAAAGCTGTGAAAGTGCTCTCAGTATATATCACATCCACATTCAACAAACATCTCGAAATGTCTGTATACATTTTCATACCAGGGAGGTGATATCACCTCCCTGTTCATACCTACGGCGTATCCGAAGTCGGGGAATCCTCTCAGGTTTCGATTACGCCCGTGTAAGTTTTCACAACCACGGTAATGTCAGTTACAAACCGTGCAACATAATAGATCCATGCATGTCACCCCCGACAGTACGAAAATAAAGCTCTCCACAACCTGATCACAGCTGGATACGTGCCCGGTTTGCAGGTTACTGTTACCAGGTTACATACACTAGCAGTTGTCCAGAGCTACTTTATCACAACGTCCGCTATACAGGCAACTAATTATTCGTTACATGGTCCCTGGGACCAAAGCAGACGTAATGTTCACAAATTATATTATACAAGCTACGATCCTTTTTTTCTGGACCGACTACCCTTAAACTTGAGGTTCCTTTGGTTCATTAACCTGTGTCGACTCGTGAAGTGAAGAACAATCCACAAGGAGTTTCCGGACCAACATCGACCCCTGGGGTCATTGCCTCTTTGCGTGGGGTTCATGTAACATTCTCAGACACTTCCGAA
Organism: Holothuria glaberrima; assembly: GCA_009936505.3. NCBI lineage: Eukaryota > Metazoa > Echinodermata > Holothuroidea > Aspidochirotida > Holothuriidae > Holothuria > Holothuria glaberrima. The sequence goes on along the minus strand of WURT03142458.1, from coordinate 5,093 downwards.
GTACGATGTATTCTCGATAATATCTAAGTCCTTATGACTATGACTCTTTGGCCGTAGGCCATACACAGCGAAGTGGATTCCGCTACCATTACATCATCTCCTGAGTGCATGCCCTCTACCCCTGCTGTTTCGCTATGACCCCATTGCCCCTTTGACGGGAGATAGGTTTATGTTCACCGTCCTGGTTACACAAAACGACTCAGCCATTCATCGTCACATCTAACGACCATCCATGAAGGCGAAAACCACATAGCTTAATTACACTTGTTCAGGGAGATTCATTAATATAGTGACATGCTCCGTATCGACAAAGATGGGGTAATGTGTCCTATGACTAGCTAGGCAGGTAAGTCAACGGCATGGATTGCGGGTCTTACCCAGATTTATGTTGTGTCTGCCGTTGATAATTTGCGGCTCATATTCCCGTTAGTCAGAGGCCACTACTTTTCGCAGAAAAACGTCGCTAAGCGCCCTAAAGAAAAATCCCATGTTGATATGATATGGGATTAAATTACCGGCCTCAACCGTATCCAAAAATGATCTTGGAGGGAATTCCTATGGTTCATCAAAACGTTTGCCTATGTCCAATTCTGCTAGGAAATTTATCCTGGTCGTTACAGATCTTTAGTTCCACAGCCCTTCTGGTCGTGTATGACCAACCAGGGAGCTGTAAGACACGTCTTCAAGCTCCCTGGACCAATGGGCTGTTGGGCTGTAGGTCCCATGGGCTGTGGGACCAATGGTCTGAAGGACCAATGTGATCTTACAGTAAAGGGTTGTCATTTTCACTCTTAACTGCCAAACTGTGGACCGATGGGTTTTAGAGATCATCCATTCTTCGAAATTTCACAAGCGTACAAAACGAATGTAGGGTGGCGCGGGGTGGGGTCAGCGGTCTGTATACGCATCTTCACAGTGTAGTAAATGTCGAGGATATTCAGTTTTGCCAAGAAATCACTTTCAAACTTTCAAAAGTAAATATGATAGGCATAGGGGTCCGAACTTCCGAAGAAAGAGTACCTTTTGTATTCTCTCAGCAAATCAGGAAAGATGGACGTAGAAATGAGCTGTAAGACTATAGACAATTCATTAGCGTGAACAGCATTATTTGGAGAAATTGATTGGAGTAGTAAGTTGCTATATACTCCCTGATTGAACTAACCTGACTTTAATAACATCCAAGAGTTTAGAAACGAAAAGAGACCCCGATTGTGCTGAAAATATATTCAAACAAAATTTGTTAAAATAGACTGTGATTTACAAGCTACTGGCTTGAGTGCTTATCACTGTTACATAGAAGAATTGGCTGACAGCTTTGATAAAATAAATTATTCCTATATTATCGTCTTAGAAGCTACTCCTCCCAATCAAACAGGGTGTAGTCACGTGGCATAAGCGTACGAGACGGGGCAGGGGGCAGACTGCCCCCCAAAAATTTCTGAGGTCGAAAATTCGGGCAAAAAATGACCAAAATTCGGGCACAGAATAGGTGAAATTTCGGCAAAGATGAAGAAAAATAGAAAAGATTGCCCAAATTTTTGATCGAATTCCCTAAAAAAAGTGCAAGAATTTTCGCGCGCTTCCATCACCTCCATCAGACTTTCGGAAAAGGCTCTGACATGCACAGTCCTAATCACTTCCATATCCAGATTTCATAAGATATGAGTAAAGTTGCTAATGGTATATGTAGTCAAACAATTTACTGTTCACTTACTTCGCGCAGTGTGGTTCTGATTTACCCCAAGAACTGAGTAAAAAGTTCACTGAAGCAAGATGAAAAGATTTCCTAAATGAGTAGAAATTCTTGGAAATATATCCAACTCAAATTTATCAATAAATGTAGCACCATTTTGCATCTAGCCCACCGTACATGAGCAAAAATTTTCCAAAGGGGAGGGGGAACCTCTCCCCTTACACCCTCCCCCAGGACGGCGATTCGCATATGGTGAAAATCCCCCCCCCCGTCTTTGGAGATGGATCCACCCCCTTGACTTTGGGCAACTTTCTGAATTTCTGGCAAATATTTTCTGTCCCCTCCCCCAAATTTGAAGAGTCCCGTACGCTTATGCCACGTGGGGTTGATGTGTTTGGACGAAAGTCCCCATTTCTGCCCCTAAATTAATGAGCCTTTCAAATGTGTTGGAATGACAATCTGGAGTCGAGATCTCCTCGCAGGGATACCAAGAGAGAGAGTCTTCATTTTCAGTGACCTCGTTTTTTTAAATCCTGCATATGATACGCCTCTATTCACTAATCCGCTTGCACTTCAATTTTTTTCTTAATTCTTAATCTACACTGTTCGAGTATTCCCGAAAGTTCTAGCTACGGTAAGTAAACCCCTCCCCTCTCCCACTAGGGCTTAGCCATTTACTACAAAACGGACCCTAAGGCGAGACCTACACATCCCATGTCCTTGCACGTACCGGTGCCCGTAAATCCACAGCTTGCCTACACTGATTCCCTTCGTAAAAAGTTGTGCTTTAGCACCTTTAAAAATTTTAAGTCTGGTGCATTTTTTGCTAGTTGGTCCCTTTAAGGTCCATCATACCAAAGACTTTAAAAATGGAACCTTCTGCCGTTGTGCGTGATGCTCCGCATAAGCAATGGAGAGTAAGGGAAAACAAGCCAGTGAGCCACAACTGGAAAAAAGGCCGTGGCCGGCTCGACTTGAACCAATTGGTTGGAAACTGGTCCGTTAAACCTCATCTAACTAACTAACCCTTTAAAGGTCCACGTCAGCACCCAAAGGGCATCTGGAGAACATAACCATAATTTAACTCAGTTGCCAGGGGTTATGGGGTGGAATACTGGATTGTAAAGGGGTCACATATGCTAAACGTTAACCTCTTTTTGATCCAACGATACACCCTACAAGCTAATTCTATATGAAGTTACGGTATGTATAGACGGTTGCAGGACAGCCTAAGTTGACATTTGTAATTATCCAACTATGCTTGGAAGAGTTACAATTTCAAAGAATTATAAATAGAAAAATGAGTGGCTTAACAGGTATTTTAAGCATGATACTACTTCTGCTTTGACATTGTGTAACAAAAAATACCATCGCCACAATCAATAGCGGTTTGTAATTAACTCACAAGAATGGAATTACTAAGGAATGCGCGTTTCGTTTCCCCTCCTTCAAGTGTGGAGACACAAAGTCAGACAAACAGGAAGAAGTCGGTTTGGAATTTTGTGCAAAGTAAACCAATAACCTTTAAACACATATCAGGTAAACATCAAATGCTTTCACGGTAAGTGGCCTACATTTTGCGGGGTTCAATAACAACTTACCTTATCTTCTTATTTGCCACAAAATCCGTCTTATGGTATTTTGGGACGAGGCAAATTAGTTTCGAATCATTAATGATTGGGCTTATTTTTTGTTTCGCTTTGTTCTACAGTGCCATCGACAGGTGTCTATGATTGGGTTGGGTAGAGGGGGGCTCAACCATTCACATTTCTAGTTTTGACATTTTCACAGTTGACGTTTTAGGACCAATAATTCTTCGAAATGAAAATTATTGGCCGGCTGCAGCCCTGCTCTTCGTTTCGGCCCTGTTTTATGAATTTGTAGGATATGTTTTATTGTGTGGAAATTTAATTCTGCTCATTTGGTTTTGTTGCAACTTTCATGCTCCCACGTACTTCCAGTGTCGTCCGAAGTTCGGAACTTGGAAATGAGGGCTGTAGCAACGCCCCTCCCCCTTCCTCCATAATTTGAGATTTAGGGTTTTCGTCTCAAACTATTCTCAAATGTGTCTTAGAATGTCCACAAATTGCCCTACAAAAATTTCCAAAATCCGGTAGATGAAAAGGTCACCCCAACCTTAAAGACCTTACGATGCCAAGATACTTATTTCGCCCACAGGAAAAATTGGGTGACACGCACATTTTCCCGTCCGTTCCGCTCTAAGGTAGCATACTACTAATTCAAAATTGACCTGACCTTCCGCCACAATTGTCAACTCACAAATTTAACACAGTAAAATTTGGGTAGAGCTCATTATTTGACTCTGTACTTATGAACGTAATTGATTTTTATAAGTTTATGAATTCAGATACAGACTTTGAAAAAATTATCTCAAATTTTTGCTATATTACTCCGTTCTGTGATTCGCCGTCTTCGAGTAGTGATCAGGGGTGAGAGCATGCACCTATTTATTACAGTCCTTGTAGCTGAAAATTCCAAAGGTCATGGTACGGAAGTTCGAAAGTGTCACGACCAGCTTGTGAGCGTTTGCAATAGAAGGGTAGCATGTTCATATAGAAAACTTCAATAAACTAGGATCTAGGGGTCGATTAACCATCTGACTTTGTGAATAAGTAAGCGAGATATTAGTTGGGGTGCACTACCGTAACTTTATGGACAAGGGACCAACGGATACGGGGTGTGTTTGAAGTGGAACTTGCGTAGACACGCAATCTCTGTAATGGACATTAACAGCTCTGTAAACATTGTAAAGGAGGAATTTGCGGGATAATGATTATCCCCAAATTTCCCCTTCGAGGGATACAAGCCCTTGCAAGTGAACATCGTTTCCCACGATTGACCTTGGTGAAAATGGTAATCGTCATTATGATCACATAAAAACTAACCAACACAACAAACTAAAAAATTGACACTTTTCCGTTAAATCTGTATTATGTCAGGAATTCAAATCTTTTATTTTCAAAAAAATAGAAGTTGTAAAGCATGGTAAATAACAATTTTTCAAGTACAATTCTTCTCTAAGGCGTCCTAAGAAAATGAAGTCTACTACCGGTACCAGTATAAGAGAAACATAATATTGTATAATTCACCAGGGTGATCATAAACAAAAGGAAACCAGAGATATTGTTGCGTTGACATTTCCTAAATTCCTGGTTCCTTGCTAAACAGGAAATTCTGAACTTAACTAGGACAAAGTTGATATTTAACTACGTAGGTTTGACAAGTTATCAAGGCGACAAGATGTACACAATCACCTAAACACCCTGTAACCCAAAATAAAAAGATTATTTACTTGCCATACAAACTTAAAAGAAGGGTCTAAGCTCAAATCAAGTTTTGATATATTAGAGGGGTACTTATTCTAAGCAATCTGGTGAAA
>WURT03142447.1:0-11188 GCA_009936505.3 Holothuria glaberrima | reverse complement strand
GCAAGCTATTGAGATGCTGTTTTCACCTCCTAAAAGAGAAAAACTTCTGCATTTTTGTACTTACTGAATTTTGTCTCTGGAAAATATCTTTAAGTCATGAATGGGTATAAAATCAGGGTGTCCAGTGTTACAGGTGATGTGAAACTTAAATGAAGTCAACAAACAGGCAGCATCCCTCAAACTGACTGCCCAGTCTGCCTGCTAAGTAAGGCTTTGTGATGATGCCATATTATGTTTCAAATCACTTTGAGACCAGGTACCCTCCCATTTACTCCCTAAAAAAAATTGTACATGGACAGCCTTTGACCCTGACTTTTTGTAACTGTTGTTACTAATTGAGACAAATTGTCCAGAACTTTACATGATAACATGTACATACAGTATGAGAACAAGAGGTGTGGGTCAGTTAAACTCTGGTTTTACCCATATAATTTGCACATCAGTATGTTAGAAAAGATCATAACAGCATATGATATTTATAGAGAGTGATAAGTAATATTTTCCAACAGTACATTCGAGACCTTGCTGAAGTTCAAAATCATAGTTTTAATGACCTAAAAGTGGTCTTTTGTCATTATTTGCCTACAAGTATCTTAAATTTTTTCGACTGAAGGTGTAGAGATCGTGGGGGAGATGAGATTTGCAACTTCATAGATTGCCCTCTTGTGTTCCTACAGTACTCCCTTTGTAGTCCCACAATGGTCTCTATAAACAATGAGACAAAAAGTAGTTTACTACAATGTCAGACCCAGCTTCAAAGGGTTGTGGATCTCCTCCAGTTAATTAAATATACCTCCCTGAATAAAATCAACACACTTTGTGTTGACTATGACCTGCATAATGCTCAAGTCATACACTTAAATATCTAGTAAAAGTTTACACCAGCAGAGATCCATGCTTCATAAAAATTGTCTACAAATAAATATAGAAAAAATTTTCAATAATTCTGACCCAAAGATAAACCATCAGACTTATTAGATCTTGAGGTATATTTCCCTCCAGCAACTTATTTTGTTTTTGTTTGTATATTAGCATCATCTACCTCCCAAATGCAATAAAGAACGTTCTCACCTCTACCTTAGAAAAGAAGTTAAAATGTTACCTTTTCTACGATATGACTTCACTTAAAAGTGCACAAAACCAGGTTTATCATTAGGTACCTCCTTTTGTAAGAAACAGTTCCATAAAATTTCTAAATTCACTACAAAAATATCAGCCATCTCTTGACATAACATGACATAGTCTCCACAAGACAGGTTACTTAGCCTATCAACAAAAAGAGTCAACTTAAACCACACCATTAACTGAAATACATTTATTATATCTCACACTGAAACTCTTAGTGCTTGATTAATGACTCTCCATCTCCAATAAATTCATCTGTGTGAAATTTTGATTCATACTGGGTGAAAAAGAATGGACCAAAATTAAGAGTTAATATGATCTTTCATAAAAGCTACAGATAACATGCATACAAAAGCACTGTTGATGCATTGATCAAGCTTGGCTGACAGCAAATACGTGGCTACTCTTCTGTTAACATGTTCCATTTGTTAAAACATAAAAGTAAAATGTGACTGAGGAGCAAAGAAATATTAGTGATAAAGGACAGATTTTCTCATTAAAATTTCAAAAGTCTGAATATGCTACCATAGCAACAGCTCACAAGAGCCATTAGAGAGATACAAGGAATACTGAAGATTAATATGGTTTCAATTGCAGCCATGCTGATCTGTGGTGCATATATATACGTCAAACCCTCTATCCATAACGTGTGACTAAATGCAAATTCTGAAAATCTGGATGGGAAGGAATTTACTTTGTTACAAAACCTATAAAAAGTTACAAAAAAAGAGCAAGAACGTAGATGAAATTTCATCTCAAATGAAGTAAAATGATTGAAATGAAACATTTTGAGAAAATGGGAGCGAATGTTTTAGAGATACCTGTTCTGCTTGAGCCTGTTAATCTGTCAGTTTTATTGATCTCACAACCATTACTTTGAAAGACCCATTAAAAGACCCAACAGTGAGACTGACAGAAGAATTGATTTAACAATATTCTACATTTTAAATGGATTTACTTCTTACAAAATAATCCTGAGTTACAAAATTATCAGGTATTTCCTATAAAACAATGCCTTTATCAGTGTACAACTGGGATGTACTCAAAATTATGTTTAATATTTCAATATATGCAACTTAATTGTATGCACTGTTGGGTGTACACTAAAAAATGATGATAACCTTCAATGGTCTACTGAAAGATGAACTAATCAGCATAATAGCTCCATTCTTCAAATGGATCTTTTCCAAAAAGTCATGTTTCACATGATTTTAAGTGATGACTAATGCAAAATACTATTGGAGAACACATGGCTCATGAAGCCAAAGTAATGGAAGGATGAGAGGTAGGGCCTTCTCATATGATGTCACCCACACTGTGCTATTTGCTTTGCATGACGGTGTAGGCAATTGTAAACAAGTACTTGTACAAGTACTTGTTAATAGGAGATGTATAAGGAAGAGCCAAATGGACCACAGAAGTTACCTCTTTCACAATCGATCAAATCCTAAACTGCATACAAACACTTTGTTAAAGGTCTATGAACATGTAAATGTCAGACCTGCCTATTCGATGTAAAAAACATTAAAATCATTAAACCAGAGGCCAAAAGGCCTCGTAATTCCTTGCCATAGAAAATATTGGGATTTTCCTGAAGATTCTTGGGAAGTTTTGCTTTTTGACTCCTTTTGACACCAGAGGACCTTTAACCTCCCCAAAAGCAAAAAGGTTCTTCCTTGAACCATAAAGCATCCATGTACTAAAAGAGAAATCTGTCCAAGCTTCCTACCTGCAGATATCATGTAAAATAAGTTTTTCAGATTTTGATCCCCGGTGACCCCAGATGATCTTTGACCTCCACCAAAAACAATAGGATTCTACTTCTCACCATAATGCATCCGTGTACATACCAAGTATGAAATTTATCCAAATTTCCTATCTTGAGATATTGTGTTTACAATGTTTTCGGTTTTTTAACTCTGGTGACCTCAAATGACCTTTGACCTCCACCAAAGAACAAAGGGTTCTTCCTATTAGCATGACACATCTATATACCAAATATTTAAAGTGTTAGTCATTGCTATCTTGAGATATCATGTTTACAAGGGGCATCACATACACACACATACACACACACACGACATCACCATCGCATAGATTTCTTCTGCCTTCGGCAAGGAATCAAAAAGTCATACTTCCCATCAAAATCCATTAAATATTGACCAATTTACATGACAAGTATTTTTTTACATTTACATGATGAATAAACAGGAGGTACATGTGTGAATTTATTACATGGAGAGAGACACATCATCTGTGTTTTATGTTATCCTTTGTTTTGTTTACTCTTCATTCCAAGGTCGGTTGTAATGGTGGCATACCCTGAGGTGTTTATTTTGGAAGTAGCTACTTCCTAACTTGAAAATGTCCACATTAAAAACCAAATTAGAAACTAGCTGGTAACTATTTCATGGATAGTTTTATGAGGTATTTGCAAAAGAAATACAGACACTGTGCACCCCTTCACATCATAACATTTGCATAGCTAATGAGAAATCCCAGAAATGATAAAACTTTGAAGAGGTATATCTAGGGAACAGTAAGAGATATTCAAATGATTCAAAAGGATTTTTTATCAGGGGATCTTTATCTCCTGCTGTTGAGTAAAACGACTGTTTTGGATACATGTCCATAAATCCATCCCAGGGTTGTAAAACCAGGGAGTTGCTATCTGACTCCCTGGTACAACTTGTTAAAAAAGTGAGACTTTACTGGTTAGCACTTTTATTTGAGAAATGGTAAATACATGTGTACTCTTGGCTGCAAAATAAAAAATCTAATGTGTGGGTTGAATTCAGGTTCTGGTCTTAACTCACCCATCAAAAATGTTGTTGCACACAGCGTAACTTCATGGTCTGATTTGTCTGCAGTATTGAGCACCAATCACAGTTTTGACAAAAATATGACAAGTAGAGGAACACGTTTAGTGTTTAAGTAAGAAACAACATGGGTTTAAAGGATCTCATCGGGTAAGACAATACCTAAATCCACAAAACAGTTATCCCTCTTAAAATCATGACAGCTATGTGTAGTAGGCTTAATCACTGATTACACTTCCTAAACCTTTGAAATTATATTTTTGCACATAGTTCAAAGAGATGTAACTGTACCCTATCAAAATAGGACATGAAGCCAATCAACAGAAAACAAAGTATATCAGTACACTAAAAGAAACATTCAGAGTTACATTTGAAAATACGATTAGAAACTGTACCATGCAAGGACTGTCAAACTTTAAACAAGATAAACAAATAAGTTTCACTCCAGCATGGTTAAAAAATCCTAGAGTGTTAGATTACACCTAAAAATCTTAAAGCTCCTCAAATAATTACATTTCCTGACAGTCAGATTAAGGATACTCAGACCACAAAATGAGACCACAGCACCAATGCAACTAAAGGTCAAACCTGTCAAATTTTGATTCCAAGCCTACACATGTTCCTAAGTTTGGGGAACATACAATCAATGGTCAAAAAGTTATCGAATCAACATTATGACAAACTTTCAAGAACTTACAGTACTCTTTGTGGGATGAGATACACTTTAAAGACATTCACATGATAGCCCTATTGGGGCCCTGCGTGACTTTGGACCACATCTTCATGGTGGTCAAAGTTGCCCAACACCCACCAATCATGTCCCATTTTCAATGAATCTGTGTGCCTAAGAGAGCATTTATACAAGTTTGAACAGACATGGATGAACAGATAGTCAGAAGGATGGACGGACAGACAGACAGACAGACTGACAAAAGGACAGACAGATTGACAGTAATAGATGACAATATCTCAAACAGCTCTCTGAGCTGGTTTGAGCTAGTTATATACACGATGTTCCCTTTATCGGCTCAAGATTTGAAATTTATCATTTCCCATATCCTAAGTAAATACTTAATGAAGACAGTTTTAAAAGAAATACAAAAGTTGAAATCATGCACTAACAGTGTAACTTGGGTAAGTCAATTGAGGTCCCAACAATACCTGGCCAAAGTTTTCAAACCATTCCATATTTGGCAATTGTACCATGAGTTCAACTCACCCACCAGTATGAAATTTCTACTCCCCCTGGAACTGCACCAAGTACAAAGGCATGCTACCCTATTGACTGGCACAGTAAAAACTTGAGTCTTATCAACAACTTGATAATGAATCCAAATTTGAAAGACATAAAAATCTCAGTTTTTCCCAGAAAAAGTCTAGAACGTACTTGTACTTACATGGTGAAGGCAAAAATGGAGGACAATTAAGTTAGGTCATACAGTGCCCTCTATTGGTAGGTTTCCATGGTGCCATTAGTTTTTGCCAGATGGTTTTTGCAGGTAATAATGGAATACATATGTAAATAGGAGGAAATGAAGAGTGAAATAGACTTAAAAGAGTTTGTACATACAAACTATAACTTGCTTCTAGTGTGGGACAATGAATATTGAAGGAGGGTGATTAGCCTCATGATAAAGCTAGATCTAAGCATATACACTACAAAAACTACTACAGAATACAAGGCCTGTGTTGGCCATGAGGTAGACTAAGACTTCTGAGCCACTTCCTTAAGAAAGGCACCCCAATATAATAGACTGAATAGTAGTCACAGGCTACATGTTCCTTGTCAAGAGCTGACTAGAAAGAAACTTTGTCAAAGCATGACCCTTACATGATACTCCACACATGCATAACATAACATCCATCTGAAACTTGTCACAACCTAATCTTCCTGCACTTCACCTCTACAATGTTTATGACAATAGAGTTCCACAAAGGAAATGGTACTAAACAGGTTCACTTCATTTCTGAGAAAGCAACCAACACCACAGGCTAGAAGAATTTAGAAGGGCTGTGTAATTCATGATAGCAAGAAAATCAATGAAAATAATGTACCTTTTTCCCTTCAGGGGTTAAAATATCTGACAGCACCAGAGGCCATGGCCTTCAGGCCATTTCATTTCGCCTTGATACCCCTCAAAGATTACTGGTACTAAAGGCCATAATGGCCTTTTTGTCTTTTTGTGTTCCTACCATTTAGGGGTATCATTTAGTTTGCAAGTTCTGACCTTGATTCCACTCCAGTTTGGCCATGTGGCCCCTCATAAATTTTGGTCAGCATAAGTCCCATTTAGCATTGTGCTTTTCAGCTCTTATTATGAGCAGTGCAGTCTGTAATATTGCTAATAGAAAGGAAAGTTAAATACTACTGGATACAGAATAAGTGTCATTTAAAAACTGTATGAGAAAGTAAAACTTGCACAAACTATGCTAATGTCACTGCTTCTTTTTGCCAGCAGATGCAACAGCCATTGCCCAGCCGGCCAATGTGAATTTGCAGTTGACCAACCAGCACAAAATTCAGTACAAAACCTCAAGGAGGCCTTCATCCTGGCAATAGGAACCCTTGTGTTAGTCTGCTTTCTTCACTCTATTTGGATGCTGAATTAGTCAGAACTAAACATGGCCCAGCTGGAACCCTGTAAACATCTTTATCAACCACACCATCTCCTCTCTTTTTCTGTCAACCATATACTAGGCTCAGACAGACATCCAGCATCCATCCTTTCATGCTTTGACTCTAACTGTCATCTTTCCCACATACAATCACATCCTTAAGAGTAAAGTGCAACTGCCTATCACAAATCTTTAGTGTCCCCAATTAAGTTTTGAAAACAGTTTCGGTCCACCTACTTCTGCATTCCTGAGTCTATTCAGGAACTTCAAACAAATTTGATCCTAAATCAAATCTACACTTTCATCCAAGATACATAATGAACTCCCCCCATCCCTTCACTTCCTGATCACTACAAACAAATATGATCTATAACACACATTAGCATGCAATACTTGAAGCCAAATATCCTTTCAATTAAGACTTTACATTGACTGTGCGTGTTGCACTGTTCAACCCATAAAGGTATCTGAACACGGAAACATAAGCAATTTAAACAAATCATGAGAGTATCAAGCAGTAAGGGAAATGATTCAAGTATTGACTTTGGCAAGTTTTGGGCACTGATGTTTATTCAATAAAATGTATCAACCACAAAAAATAATAAAGGACAAAAATGGTGACAAGGGTTCAACTAACACGCTTAGAAACCTTTAACTTTATTAACATAGATCATGATATCAGTCATGTCAACAAATGTTAACCAATCTTTTTTATATGTCCTTCAACAATTGCAATACCATGAAGTACATTTTAAAAGGTAAAAATTACTAAGCAGGAGCACAAACTGAATACAAAGTACTTAAACTTATTCGAAACTTAATTATCTATTCATGTTCAATTTCTCTAGACTACCAGTAGTTTTTGTAACAACTGCTGTCCCAAACTCATTCGCTTGAAAGTCAAACTATTCTACAACATCAATCCTACATGTACAATGTTTTAAAATATTTATTTGAAAAAATATTGCACTCTGTCTTTAACGTTAAAAAACCTGAGGGCAACCATTTTACTTTATATAGGCCGAGATGATTCCAACCTTGATAAGCACACACTCCACAACTCAGCACTTCATGCAAGCACTACAACTGCATTAACTCCCCTAATTATGTATACAATTAGCCATAACAAAGGCAGTAAGTAAATAGAACACAGCTCTTCATAGTGTTAGTCCATGCAAGAAATAATTGAATGCAATGGATAATTTCAGCCTCCTATAGACAATGGCACTGCAGGCTGTATATAGGTGGCAGTATGCATGTATTCATTCCAGATCCATACTCTACATACACAGGAAATTCTATAAATAACAGAATGAAGGACAAGTCAAATAGATGGCGCTATACTATATATCAATGTGAAATACCTTTTGGGTAGTAGCCTTATAGAGGGCAGCAATCATGTTTTACAGTACCATGAGAGGGACAATGTGACAGCAAAATTTTTGAATGAATTGTTTTTAACCAATTTGGCAATAAACAGGTTAACCATGTCTATTAAAAAATCAGAAATATGACTTCCTCGTTCAGTTGCTTTTATTTTTCCTCTTCAAACTTACTAAACATGAGCATTTCACATATTTTCCTTCTGACATGAGTCAGGTATCAGCAGCCCTATTAGTCATGACTTGGAATGGAGTCATGACTCCTAACAATGACCTACAAAACTGATACAGGAACATATTCCCTGGCTGCTACCCTTCCAGTGAGTACTAATATGCACCAGCATGCTTTCTCTGCTTGCTTCTCAAAGGCTAAGGTGCTAAACTGCTCACGTAAGTTGAAGAATCATACGGGCCAACTGAAGCAAAAATTTAAGATTGGATAAAGAAAAAAAGTAAAGGAGCCAGAAGTATTTCAGTACTTCATTAAAGCCAACAAAATAACAAAAATGGAAATTCCAACATATGATTTTTGTACATATTTTTGACAGAACTGAAAATTTCCCGGAAGTCAGGATTCTTCAGAAAGAGTCACTATCCAATTCACAGCCAGAAGTCACAAATCTAAATTGGAGTTGGATAACTTGCCCAAGCCTACTTACTCTTGAGTAAACTAGTTCTGTGATATTGAGTATGTCAACAAGCAGTAGTTCAGATAATCAGACAAACTAAATACACAGCAAAGTATATTCCCTTACTTGCTGTATAAGTACATCTATGCATATTTGCAACCTCATTTAATATCTTCATCTAACCTGACAAAATAAATATCTGCATTTTTTATATCTATCTACTTGTACCAGAGAGATACATCACATACATAAACAAGTTTAGAGTTAACATTTCTTCCAAGGCAGTACAGAAAATCCAGAAAGGGCCAAAACGTACTTGGATTTTGGAGCCTTCTAACTCTCCCATACTTCATGACTATTCATGGAAATGAATGGCTCTAAGGGATAGGGGGCTAATCCTCCGTAGAAAGACAGCTTTTTTCAGATACTGTTAACTATTCAAAAGCTATTACATGTGTTAATAGGAGGTAAAGAAAGGGGCTGTGTAGATTATGGAATTTCAGCACCGAACACTTTAGATAACCTCCAAATTGGGGACAAAACTCTGAAAAACCAGACAGTGGCAGAGACACATCTTGCTCAAAGCGGGGCAAGATGAAGAGAGGAAGAGTGGTTCTACCACATCGCCCTCTAGCTGTGGGAGGGCACCATCCTGGTGCTAACAATTTATGCCAGATGGTACTTGCCGGCAAGGAGGAGTATTACATATGTAAATAGGAGGCGATGAGGAGTGAGATAGACTATAGAATTCTTTGTAGTAGTAGTGTCTCACATTGTACAGAATCAAATGACATTCTAAGCAATACTATATTCAGATACACAGCCAATGTATGGTTGGTAGGGGGAGGGGTAGTAGGGGTGTCGGAAGGGGGGGAGAGCAGAAGGGAGTGTGCGCATATGCTTGCCACACTGGGAAAATTACATTTTTAAAAAACATTTCACATTTCTAAACATATTTATTTATTAAAATGGCATATATGGGATTTTTTTTTGGCTGGCATGTGGAAGGTTTCAACCCTTCTCTCCTGCTTACATTAATAAGAAGGTAAGGTCAATAAAGGCAGTATTGTGATGCAGGAATTCTGGTATCATTTTTGCTACTTAAATCACCTAGTTACTTAAAAAGAACAGGCAAAATCTTCTTAAATTGTCATTTCATTTCAATACATTTTCTATATTCATTGCAGAGGCAGTCCCAAGTCTATATTGCTCTTCCTTAACTTCCGTTTAACATATGCACCTCCCTAATTGTCTATAAACAGACAGTCAACTGTTATCTCTATAAAATCATTGGTAACTGCCATGGGATTTATACTGATACTACTCATAATGAAGGGACAGCTTGCCTATCAACTTCTACCAGTACAGGTTGGCTTGCTAACTGTTAAGTCTATTTTGGAGAGTGTTATCTTTCACACCAGATAAACCATGGTGATGACTACCGAACAGCAGGGTTGGAGTCAAATTTTTTTTTCACTGAATGTCTACCAGACAGGCCCAAAATACTTAAAAAGGACACAGGGCAAGGCTACAATTTTTTAAATTTCCCAAGTAACTACTTTATAAACAGTTGTGCATCAGTCTTGCTAGTTACAGTAAAATTCAATGCAAGTAACATTTTTGACTCTTTATGGTGATTAATCATTTGTAAGCAACATTTCTGGAATTGGATACCCAGAGATAATCAGTTATTCACACATATGAAGCTAAATATTTTTCTTCCACTTCAGCTACAAAGTGCACATGTCAAGCTGACACTTAGTTGATGAGCCTAGCAACTTCTCCACACATAATATCACAATGAAATAACGATTGGATACGATTTCTTTTGCTTCAAAATGCTTGTGAAATCTCAATTTTTAGTGATTTACCCCACCAATACACTTTAGATGCAATTACCAATCACCTCATCACCTTCAGCCCTTAACTACAGAAAAGAACTTGTATGTAATTGGCATGGGATGTATAATCACTACTACTGATCCTCTCAAATCTGATCTAGGTCCATTTGACTGAGGTGATAACACAAGATGATTGCTGCAGATTACAGAATATAATTCAAGGGAAATATCTGAAGGAGCTATGACCAGGAAAGAACACCTGCATCAATGCTCAAGACATAGTATAACATGAATATTCATCCCCATGACAGCCCTTTTAAGGCATCCCAAAGTACTGTAGACCAAAGAAGTTACAAGTAGCCCAACAAATGTAAACAAGCTTACCAGTCATGGACAATATTTTTTGCTGTCTCTGAAGTGAACAGAAGACAAACTCAGTCCATTTCATATCCACATGGAATGTCCCTGCATGCCAAAATGCACAATGTGGAAGACAACATGAAAGTTGTAGTATATATATATATATATATATATATATCTCTAATTCCCACTTTAGGGCGAAAGAAGTTGTTGAAAAGTCGGTCGACCATAGGGTGAAAAAAAAAATAGGGCGAAAAAACAGATTCCCCTTAACATTTTCACACACTTTTTATTTAGGAATACGTAAACGTGCGGTAACGTCCTTTTACAGACACAATATATATGCTATTACTTCAAAGTCGACGAATTTGCGGACACGTATCTGTTAACACGCACGGATGGCAGGCCATTGAAAT
>WURT03142426.1:0-11189 GCA_009936505.3 Holothuria glaberrima | reverse complement strand
ATTTTTAAAGTCTTTGGTATGACTCGACCTGGGAATCGAACCCGGGCCTCCCGAGTGAGAGGCGGATGCTCTAACCAGTAGACCAAACACGGGGTACTGTCACCAGAGATCAAAAGGTAAAAGCCTTGTTAACATGATATCTCGAGAAGGGCAACTCCGAGATATCTCATACTTAGCATTTAGATTGCCCATATTAAGTAGATGATCCCTATTGTTCTTGGTGGAGGTCAAAGGTCATTTTAGGTCAACAAACGTTAAACGGTGAATGACTTGGAAATTGCTTTTAAACACGATATCTCCAGACGGATAAACTGAGGGATCTCATACTTAGCGTGTGGATTGCCCATATAGAGTGGACAATTCCTATTGGTTTTGATAGAGGCGAAAGGGCATTGGGGTCACCAAAGGTCAAACTGTCAAAACCTTGTAAACACTATATCTCAAGAAGTGTAAGAGTGAGAAATCTCGTACTTAGCGTGTAGATTGCACATTAAGTAGGTGAGCCTTACTGTTCTTAGGGGAGGTCAAAGGTCATTTGGGGTCACCAGAGGTCAAATGGTCAAAACTTTGTAAACATCATATCTCAAGAAGGGTAACAGTGAGGGATCTCATACTTGGGTTATAGATTGCCGATATTGAATAAATGATCCCTATTGTTTTTGATGGAGGTCATAGGACATTTGGGGTCACCAGAGGTCAAAAGGTAAAAGCCTTGTTAACACGATATCTCGTTTTCAAGTATACTCTGATATACATGACGACAAACAAATCCCCATTTCAACCGAGACACTGTTTACCATCAGGGAGGATCTACCCCGTCCGGCAGCAAGCCCGCAGCCAAGGGAGGGCCAGGGGGCTTGTCGGATGCTTCCAAACATTGATTAAAAGATAAATCTAAAAATATGACATGTGCACAGTCTCAGTGATATTTTGTTTCTTCTCATGAGTTGCCCAAATATGACAATTTTTTTTTAAGTTTACGTTAACTTCGCTTTTCAATGCAGCAAATGTGTGCTTTCAGCTACATCTGCAATAATTTTATAATACTAACATTTTCAATGCGTAAGTATGTACGAGAAAGTGAAAATGATGGCAGCCCACTTTGAGTGATTACACGGCTCATGAAAATCTGTATACCTAGTACTTATAGGGGCTACGGCATCCCTCAAAACATATTTAGGAGCAACTCTATAGTTCTAAATACAATAAGTAACTGCTTTTTGGTTGACATTCATTTAAACATGATCTCCACTTTGGTTGGTCAATGATAACTTGTGAAGTCAGTTGTGTTTCCAAGTAAGCTCACTTACAGTTGTGTGTCGATATGACCTCGAGAAATTGAGACAAAGCGGGGGATATTATGGCTCTGTCTTTCAGGTGTACTAGACAAGTGTTTTTGTTTACATTGGAGGAGGGGTAGAAGTAGTAGGAAGAATTTTTATCGTCAGGAGTGAGGTTATCAAGCCTTCAAACATTGAAGTTGTCTGAAAGGTTGAAATATTCTGAAATATTACCAAGAAAGGGAGAGAGAGAAAAAAACAAAACAAAAAAAAAAAAAAACAAAAAAAACAAAAAAAAAACAAAAAAAAAAATTGACAAGATGAGAACATCATGTGAACCTAGGGCCTGTTTTTACGTGCCGTGGAGCACGTTCGTCACGTTCGTGCTCCCAAATGAGGAAAATGTGCTCTAAGAAATGAAACAACGTGCTCTGAAAAAGCCACTTGGACTATGAATATGGAAAGTAGTTCAGCAAGAGAGCGATAAGAGATGCTAATGCCACTTGTAACGCACTTCCCTGTCACCAGCCCTAGGCTATGTAGGACTACGCACTTCTATGTGAACAATCTTCAACAAATATAATTCTCAATTCCGAAATATCGCCCGCAACTCAAGGGAAAACTTAGGGGCCGCTCTCTCTAACCTTGCAAAAACTTGATAGGGACCGCGGATTGCAAAGTCGAAATTGACTATCGCAAACTTTGATAATTTCAATACGAATAAGCGGTCCCTTCTGCTTGATACATTGTCTTAACAAGAAGAAAGCCAACGACGTTTGCCTTACCAATAATTTATGGGGTCATCTGATGTTTAATAATGTACAAAGTCGTAAATGACTACAAAGTTCACAGCGATTGTACTAGCAACGCCTGCGTGGTTGTCTCGACTGAAACGATAGACACTGTATGGAAGACGAAGACGAAGAAGTTGATCTTGCTGTACTCGCTGATTGGTCATTGCTAGTTTGTTGCTAGGGGCGTTTTTCAGTGCAGACAGAATTCTGCTTAGTTTATGAAATTAGACGGCAATACAATTAGGCTTATGGGATTAACATTTACTACTAATTAAAACTTAATTCATGATTTCCAAGTACTAGATATTTGCATGTCATACTCAAATTATATTTGAATTTTCCAGTTCTTTTTGGAAAATGTCGTACCTTACAGTCGAAGAACCTTACATTATTCAGAGGTTACTGTCATTATGTCGTAGGGGTATCGTAATATATGCAACCAAAAAAAGTGACAATGAAACTGACCCAAAACCGTGCAAGACGCTTTGCAAAGTAGGTGGTGTAGTACAACAGCAAACATTTATTATGTTTAATCTCGTTTAACGTTTATTACGCATTCCAAGTCAAAAATTGCATATGCAAACTGTACGTGTATATAAGACAATTATCAAAATTTTCACTACGAAAACGGTATGACCTGGAGAGGTCACATATCCGGAGACGTTGCAGGTAGCGCACCACTAATTATTTCCCCATTGACTTACACACTAAATCAGCCTACTTCCCCGCCCCCTTCACTGTTACATCCTTGTAGAAGTTTTCAACCTGGACATACCACCCCTCTGGTTCAAGCTCAGAATGTGAGCTGTCATGGCACTCTCAAATTTCCATACCATAACCATTGAAATTTCGAGCTAGAAAGGCTTGAATGAATGATAGGTACGTGTTTCCAGCCCTGATCGCTACTCAAAGGCGGCACTTCACTGGGCGAAGTAATACAATAAAAAAATGACACTAAAATTGGTCAAATTGCCCTGAATTTTGCACAGTCTGTATTTCAATTCATTGCATTCAGAAACAATATGAAAGATTGATCACATTTTTAAGTACCACAGTCAGAAACAATCTCCTATAAAAATTTTTTAAGGCGCTTCATTTGTCAGTCAATATTTTTCGGTGAAGAACACTGAACTAGTGGTCCGCTACCTGTCATATTGGTACAATAAGTTTTTTGTTTATTAGATCCGGGGCTTCATAAAGAGTCATATCCGGTTACTAGTATTTGGTCGCAGAGCTACGCTGAGGCTGGGCCACAACTTTTTCAACATTGTGCAACTCTAGCTACTGGTCGCACTAACGTTACAACTTCTGCTGTTAAAATTATCGCCGTTTGTGCATGTCTAGATTCGCAAAGCTTTTCTCTACTTTCATCCAATAATTGACTGAAGTAATTGCTCCAACAAATAAAATAACAAATAAATTAAAAAAAAAAAAATCAAAAATCGTTTTAGTCTTAAAGGAAAAAGAAATATTGCTTTCTAAGTAGGTACATATGATAAAGCAACAACTTATAAACAAGTAGAAGCAGACAGCTTTATTGTAGCTTGTTCTGTTCTAGAGATATGGCTATTTATTGAAATGACATGGTGCCGCCATAGGAGGACTTGGAGCAAGTCTATAATGTCCTATCAGAGCCACATTAGGGCAAATCTGTAATGTATATCTTTGTTTTCTTTGGACCATTTTTTCATTTTAGGAAATGGAATAAAAAAATTTTGTGCATCCTTCAAAAATTTACAGCCTGAGGAATTAATAGTTTAGACAGAAACTTGACAGTACCTATGATATCAAAGAAATTATTGAGACAGATTTTAAAGAACTACATAGCATATGCATAATTTGTTGTGGCTTTATGACATCATAACAGACTTGCTACAAGTCATCATTTTTTGCAAATGGTAGCATCCTGTCATTGCAATAAATAGCTATATCTCTAAAATGGAACAAGCTATAATAAAGCTGTTTGCTGCTGCTTATTTGTAATTTGTTGCTTTATCATATGTACCTACTCAGGAGGCAGTATTTCTTTGGCCTTTAACTCTGTGCACATTGTTAAACTACAACTTCTGAGGGCTTCCATATCTCTCAACTTTTTATTGGCCAAAGGTGATTTCTGACAAGTATCCTTTCGGGAAACATACAAAATGTGGTTTTGATTTAGCTAGTGTGTGGGCAGAATGCGAATTTTTTTTCCCACTTCGATATGGACAAATCATGGCAATGGACCAATCAGCAAATGACAGTTTCCCTACGTATATTTGTAATTTTAAAGCCGGATTATGAAAGAACATGCCAAATACCCCTAGGGAATGTGACCCGGCCTAACCTATACTTTAACCCTAACCATTATTTTGAAACAATTTTCAAAATTCCTGAAAATTCGAAATGGACAAATCGAAGTGCGATAAAAAATTTAGCGGGCGGGATATGGCGTCTTCACGAGTGCGTGTTGTGAAGTATCTATTTATTTTGCGTACGGCGGCCAAGCATCAATGGTTAGTTTGATGTTGTGCTGATTATGACCTCTACTGCAGTAGCGCACTTGTAGATGTGAAGGCACGATGATGTTATAACTCTTCTAGGTAAACAAATGTGAGATTACAGAAAGTTTATTTTAAGGCTATCCAATTAGAAATGATAGATTGACAAGACATTAAAAAGTAACATTTTACCGCGTTAGTTAATGCTTTTTTTTTCTAAAACTGCTGAACAGTTTCTAACATCAGAACTTATTTAGATATAAAAATGTCTCAACGAACGGCAATTTCATCACACGTAGTCAAATTAATCTGCCAAATTACTGAACGGTCTGCGGGAGAATGTAGTCACTGGTCTGTGTAGCGTTTTAGAACTAGGGATATGTCAACATCATTCCGCAAATTTTTAAGTAGAGTTTTTATTTTAAATTAGAGAAATGTAAAACATTGAAATTGAACTGCAGCATTTGGGAGAAAAGGTACCAAACGTGTTTTCGCAAAAAATAAAAATAAACTTAGGTGATCCACACTACCGCTGCTCAATTCAAAGGTTAGCAAAGGTGTTATTCTTCCACCCTTACAAAGAAGCCTTTACAATCATTCTGTCTTATGTCATTAACCCTTTAACGCATTTAACTAGCTGTTATTTGGTATAAGGTTAAGTCTTACTAGATTCTTTTCTGTATTCTCACAATCACTTTAGAAAGTCACGGGCGAGGATGGTTGTGACGTCACAGAAGGGTAAAATGAACAAGGCGATGAAAACAAGCACTACGCATATATACACAGCAAACATAATCAGACCGGGTTTGCTTTCATTGGCAACGCGACCTTTGACCCAAATTCCTGTATGACCATACGAGACTTAAAATATTTCATAGAAAAGATGAAGTTTTGACATGTGACTTAGGCAGGCTCGTAGATAGCGTTCTTGCGTGAAATATGGAGTAAAGTCAAGTTTGACCCCGTTTCAAGTATACGTCCGTAGGTAGGCCTCAACTTAAACTTTAACGTGTTATGTTGGAGTTAAAGTCCTTGAGAATGTTCACTGCCATTTTAAAAGTGATGTTAATTTCCTCGTCCTCTTAATCAGTTGCCTGTCAATAACTAGCCTAACTGGCGGAGAGGACGAACTGGGGGCGGGGCGGTAGCCGCAGCCGCTATGAAGGCGGCAGTCACAGAGTCGCTACACAGGCTACTCACCAACTCAAATTGCAAAAAAGCTTATGATGTTTCAAAGGTTATTTGAGGTCAAAAGAGGCAAAACTATGAAAACCTTGTATGTAACTCTGAGGGATCTAATACGCTGCAGGTGAACGACCCATGTTAGTAAGAAGAATCCCATCGTTTTTGGTGCAGGTCAAAAGACACTTGAGGTCACCATAGGTCAAAATGTGAAAACGTCTTTGAAGATGATATTTTAGGAAGAATAAATTTGAGTGCGGATAAATCTCACAGCTACAAAGTATTTTCTTTCAGCAAGGAATCACCTAGGCTTTGGACTTTAGGTTATGTTTGCCCTCACGTCTGAAGTAACACGAATTTCGTGCACAGGAAAACGGGAAATAAATGTCTCACTACATTTTCAGTAGCTGTCATGGGCATTTATTGGTAATCGATACAATTTAATGACTCTAACCAGTGTTATGCCCCACACACTACGTCATTTCAGTTTTGCAGAAGCTGTATGACGAATTTCATTATATTACAGGACGATTTTTCAGAGTTTCAGAGAGAAGTTGGTCCTTAAGTATCAAATGACGTACCGTGATATGACTGATGCCCTCTGAACAGAGTTCTCGTTAATTAACAAGTTTTTTCCTCAGAATTTAAACAGAAATCCTGTAAATGACAACTAATGTCGTATCTGCTTACAATGTTGTTTTTTTTCTCGTGACAAAAATAGCCACTTGTAAGATTTTGGTGTTTTCACTAAAGCACTTTTATTATACATGCTTGCCACCACGTCCTAGTTCACATGAAGTTTGTTTACAGGAAATAGCTTACTACTTTTTGAATGGGCGGGTACTTAGCGGTAATTGATGGAACATAAATGAAACTGACAAGCGTTATGTCCCACGCATCTGTCAGTTCAGTTATACAATGTGACAGATTTCGTAACATTTATTTATTTAGGAGTTGATTTAGGGAGAATTTTGTCTGTATGCGTCATAACCATGTTTTATAATGATAGGCCTACTTGTGTTTTATACTCCCTGTGGCACTGATTTTGTATAATTAAGAAATTTTTTCTTGAGTAAAAATGGTCATTTGTTGATGACAGTTATAGTTAGATCTGCTGACAGTCACAGTTATATCTGCTCGCAGAGTTTGTTCTTTTCTCGTGACAAAACAAACCTCTTGGTGGCTTTGGTATTTACATCAAAACATCTTATTTATGTTTGCCCTCCGGTCTAAGTTAACATATAGATCTTGCACAGGAGATGTCTTTCTACACTTCTAGTAGCTGCCCATGGGCAGATAGCGGTAATCTATGTAACTTAATTTCAGGTAATCACTTTTATGCTTTACACGTCAATTTGTATCATGTAACCTATGTACCAGATTTCTTAACATTGCTTGGCCTTTGGGGCGGTTCGGACCGAGCTTTGTCTGTCTGTATCAACAAATCGTAAACGTTCCTGGCTTTGTCAAGCTTTATGTAACATCTCTAAAGATGACGCTATGATAAAAGGTATAAGAAAATGAAGACGAAAGCGCGGCTATTCACTAGTGCGATTACCAATTGGTTTGCTAACCAGTCCGGGAAATCCTCCCGTTTGGGGGAAAACCCACATTCTCCCAAATTGGGGGGAAATTTATGCAAGACATTGTATAGGCATAACAAAGACAAGGTTTAGTTAGGGAGAAAATGATTAAAAAAGTTGCGTTTTTCACAAATACGGCGTTGTGAATCACCGATTAAGATGTGGCTTTTCGGTATCTACAGCAATACACATGCCGAATATACATTTAATTGCATTACATAAGGTCGACAAATTTTGCAAGGGGGTTTTGTTCCAAAACTCATTCGCCACTCACAATCTACACAAAGAACGACTGAAACTGGGGGCAAACTAGACAAAATGCCAACGCCTATGACCAATTTTCCCCCGATTTGGAGAAATGTAGATTCTCCTAAAAGAGAGGAATCTCCCGAACTGTTAAAGATGCTGGTAACCCAAAATTACCGGCATTCTTAAAGCAGTTGGGCAGGTATGCTTCCTGCTAAACTGCTGGTTAAAAAACTAGCCAAGTTGCTCAAAAAATTACACTCGTTGGGTTAAACGGTACTAAGCAATGAGACCGTTTGTAACCAGTTTGTGTATTTTTTTTACCCAACAGTTTAGCAGGAGGCATACCTAACCAGCCTGGGTTAATGTTTATAGGTTTATAAGTTTATAGAGTGTATTCATTTGACTTTTCGGCCCTCATTTCTTGAAGTTACTTGAGTTACAAAAAGATAATTTATTTCATTTAAGAAATAGTTTATTGGAGATGACATGATAGTTCTCCAGATGTATGGCCAAATCCAGTCTATGTTTTTAGCTTATGCCTTTAAAAGGGGCAAAATACCCCATTCACTCAGATAAAATAGAGCAGATTATTTGACACTCGGCTCAAACTGCAAACTATTTTTAAGTTGCAATGAAAAGTACTTTATTCGAAAATTATAGTTTATCAAATTCATTGACGGCAAATAGCAGCCATTTTAGACCTCTCAGAACACCTTTTTGGAGAAAAGTTTTACTCTCGAAATTTTGAAGCGATATGAGATTGTAGGCTAATCTAGTGAATAAACCCATGATATATTTTGTTGCATCAACTGACATGTTGCCATCACAGAAATGAGCCAACGCTTTTAACAATAAGACTATGTCAATGCTTTAATATGCAAATTACCTATACATTGCCACTAACCCCGGGCAATAGCCGATAAAAAGCTTCCAATGAGTTATTGGATCCTTAATAGTTCGCATGAAGAGATGCCGTTATTAGTAAGAAAATATGGTTCGAAATTCATGAAATTATGGAAGCTCGAAGGTTAAATGATAATCGCAATCATTCCGCACTAACTTGTCGATAAGAAAATGAAAGTATCGTTTAGATAATAGGCAATGCCAATTAAAATGATTGAAATTTAAGTCACTGAAAGCATTATCTAGTGGTAAGGCTTTGTTGAAGAATTTTACAATGAAGACAGTAAATAAATACTAGGATGCCAAAAGGCGGAATAAAGTTTCCGAAATTTTATGAGAACCAAATGACGATATTTTGAAAGCATCACACAAAGTATAAGGTAAAATAGACGAAAAATGGTAAATCCAAATTATTTTGACAACAACAAATCTAATATTCACGTAAACACTGTTCCGATTCACAACCCAAGGGTTGATTTATGAAAAGGGCATGTACAACATATCCAAAGCACTACACAACGTGAGCGTTGTAATATAATAAACGCGTCAACAGTTTTGAGTTAGACTGTATGTCAACTGGAAACCTCCTTAAACTTGACAGGAATGCCTTTCGAAATGTAAGTTATTTCCTTATTGACAACAAGTCAATGTTACATTGCGTTAATCCAGTGTGTTTAAAAAATTTTTTATCTCAATAATATATCCACTACTAGGACTGATTCTACCATTTCATTAAGTTTTAATATATTTCGAAGTGTTTGTTTTAATTCACAAGGATGATTTTAATATAATATATTAGTTAATGTTATCGTTTTATATGAGTATTTCGTATGAGTATTTCGTATTTGACAAGTTTTTATATTCTGTGATATAACTGCAGATACCGTAGGTTTTTTTCCTTTTGCATGAAAGTAACAGACTTATCCATTGAAGCCTTTAAGGGTTTTATTTTGGTGGCTACTTGTTGCTGAATTAGGGGAAACGTCAATAAAGAAGTTTGGCGAGATGTTTTCCTTATCAGATTTAACGTATACCTGGGTATCCTACTTCATAAATGGCTATTAAGAATCATGTTTCCTTAGTTTTGTTACTGCCAATTGCAAAATTCATGCAGAGTAACTTCTTGTTTACACATGAATATACAATATTTATCTTCTGAAGCATCATTTAGACACTCGAAGGGAAATAAAGGATACTTGTGAGATTTTATTGTTGTTTCAAAATAAGTTTGGGGGCGGCTTATTCCCATTAATCTTACCGTGACCCCAAACACACTTTGCTTAAATAGTGGTTCCTTTACCAAAATGTCATTTAAGATAAATGTTTAATGAAAGGTTTTTCATATAACAAACAAATAAATAAACAGCAAAGAGGGAGTACTTTATCAGGCCTATCACGACCCATAAGTTATGTTCACTGTCACAAGAGTATTTAATCGCTTTAAAGTTTTAGAAAAGCATTGGCTAGCTAGTCTTTGCACAAAGACGAGTGCAGCTCTTCCTTGAAATATAACTATAATACACGGCAATTTCGTAATAGGGCATGCCATTCACTGAGGTAAAAAAGAACACTTTACATTTGCTAAAATGTCATGTGATGTATTCTGACAGGTTTGAGAAGCATTTGCTCATTACCAGGAAACATCCACAGTAATGTGTTTCGTGTTGCAGGAAGCTTAGGGATATCTCATCATTCATGTTCTACAAGCTTCACTTAATCAGTGCAAGCTCATAAGTGAGTGTTCATTAATTAGTCATGGTCTTGTATGCTCATGAGTGCGGCAGCTTATTCCTACAATATTTACTCGATTCTAGGTATCTTTGGTGATTTAATTCATGAAGTCAGAGCCGTAGCCGGTGGTGGGAAAGTGGGCAAATCCTCAGTGAAAGCAAGCCTTTTTACGAAAAAACCTGAAACAGTTGCAAATTTCACTGCCTCAATTATGATTTTAATACCCCAGAACGTAGGAAATTGCACTCAAGGACTCCCTTTTTGCAAAATTTCCTTGTGAGATCCCCAGAACTCGCTTCAGATTCTATATGTGGTTGACTTAAATGGCAATTCTCGTCATTCCAGACAGTTGCAGTTCTCCCAACTAAGCCAACTTGTAGCTCCTTCCATAAGTGTATGGAGCTTCTCCTTGTATTGCTTAAGGTCATGTCCTGGTGAACATACAAGGGTATATTGAGTAATCCCAATCACTCTCTGCATTATGTGAAATGTGAGCTACTCTGCATCTTTTGAATTTTCAAATTTTGATGTCAATCAAAGAGCAGTAACTAACTGAGAATTTTAATATCCCTACACTAAAATTGTACTATGGGGTGATGACAGTATGTGTTTAAGTACTGACGAATAAGCCTTTTCCTTCAATGTTGGTTCAAACACATTTCTAGTAAAAGCAGGACGGCTTTTCACAACATCCATAACGTCAAGAAGATTTCTAAATATCTCTCGGCAGCTTCTGTGGAACAGCTCATTCATGGATTAGTCTTTGCTCACCTACAGTATTGTAATGGTTTGTGGCACGGTCTACCAAAATATCAGATTCAGAGATGTCAAAAAATTGAGAATTTTGCTGCCAGATTGATTTGTGGCACCAGACACCATGACCACATCACTCCTCCTTTAAAGAGCCTACAGACCGCGTGTTTGGTCCAGTGGTTAGAGCATCCGCCTCTCACGCGGGAGGCCCGGGTTCGATTCCCAGGTCGAGTC
>WURT03142415.1:0-11189 GCA_009936505.3 Holothuria glaberrima | reverse complement strand
GAAAAAGGCGAAAAATTTCACATCAAAAATGTATGTTTCGGTCTAGGGGGTAGGGCGAGGTGCACAGTCCAAAAATTGTTCTGCCCCCCCCTCCCCCCCACTTTCATATTGCTTCCTATGCTTGTGGATATCTTAAGCCTTAAGGTAGGAAGCATGGATAGATTTCATACTTGGTATGGGGATGAGTTATGGTGAGATGAAACCTTTTGTTTCTGGTGGAGGTCAAAGGTCATCTGGGGTCAAACATGGAAGACTGTAAAATCACAATATCTTTAGTTAAGAAGCTTAGATAGATTTCATACTTGGTATTTGGATGCATTATGGTGAGAAGGTAAATCCTATCGTTTTTGGTAGAGGTCAAAAGTCATCTGGGGTCACAAACTGAAAACCTTGTTAACACAATATCTCAATGCAGGAAGCTTGGATAGATTTCATGCTTGGTATGTGGATACATGCATTATGGTGAGAAGATAAATCCTGTTGTTTTTGGTGGAGGTCAAAGGTCATCCAGGGTCAACAACTGAAAACCTTGTTAGCAGATTGAAGGTAGGAAGCATGGATAGATTTCATACTTGGTATGAGGATGAGTTATGGTGAGAAGATGAAACCTGTTGTTTTTGGTGGAGGTCAAAGGTCATCTGGGGTCACCTGTGGTAAAAAACTGAAAACCTTGTTAACACAATATCTCAATGTATGACGCTTGGATAGATTTCATTCTTTGGTATGTGGATGCGTTCTGGTGAGAAGATGAAACCTATCAGACCTGTCAACTCTCCTGATTTTGCTGGGAGTCTCCCGGATATTATCCAGACCTCCCGGCCTCCAAGTTTTATGCTCTATCCTCCGGGTTTTTAATTTCCATTTGTGACATTCATGCAAACAGCCAAAATAACTAATTTCATAAATGGCAGAAAAATAAACTGCCTAAATGATTTTCTTAACATTACTTCAAACTTTCATAACTCCTCTGCCATATTTGGCCGGTCCAGTGTACGGGGTGTATTCTGAAAATAGATTTGTTTACAACTTCACGTGGTACTGTTGTATGCATGCATGTTGCATACTGTACATGTACGTACAGCTGCAGCATGGAAATACCAGTAACTTACATGAGCACTGTCACTGGGATACAAACGGTTGTGTGTTAACAGTTTCTCTAATACTAATCTTTTCAGTCAGAAATTGCCATCTTCCCCATTTTTCCAGGAATCTTCTGGTTTTTGGTTTTGAAAAAATGTAAATCTCCCTGTTTTGTGGTCAGACAGGTTGACAGGTCTGACCTATTGTATTTGGTGGAGTCAAAGGTCATCTGGGGTCAATTACTGAAAACTTGGTGAAGGCCATTTGGAGGTTATCAGAGGTCAAGTTATGGACTTACAGGAAATTTAGTAGATGTAGTCAAGATTCACTGCCATCAACTTTGAAGGTCATCTAGTGGTCACAGAGTCACAGGTAAACTTCACATTAGCAAATATTTTGTATGCTCATGACTGTTTCATTACATTCAGCAAGGAACCATAGTGCCCAGTGGGCTCTTGTTTTTCTTTTCTGGAGATTCAATAAACCTAAAAGGCATTAGAGAATGTACACATGCAGTGTAGGGTATCTGCTACATCTTATTCATTCATGAATCTGGAATTTAGCCCATTTCTCATAGCATTTGTGCTTTCCTGTAAAGGTTGTGTGACATGCCACCAAAAAGAGCTGTTCCACTTGTCAGTTAAAGAATTAAGTCGTTCAATGAAAGATCCATTGGAATTATTTCAATATCTTTTACCGTTCTCAAAATATACGTCTTCAAAGTTTGGTTTCTAAAGAAACTCATTCCTATGCAAAAATAATGATGTGGAGTGTTGCACAGTGTTCAGATTTCTTCTGTTAACTCTATATAAATTATGTCTTTTTTACTGATCTTGTAGTTTACAGTTTGTTGAGTGATATCAAAGCTTCTGAAGGAAAGAATTGTAACTTTCATAAGCCCCTCGGAATAACAATGCTACCTGTCTCCTTGAAATTAAGGTTGAAAAAAGAAAGGCTTACATGAGCCATATATGGTATGTCCATCTCATGAGGTCACATATTTGTATATTTAGCTCATGTTTATTCATGATACAAGTGTGAAATAGAAATTACCCTGTAAAATGGTCAATATTTGATGGATTTTTAACAGGAATTGCAGCTGCTTTCTGGATGTGTAATGCTTTTTACATCAAATATCTTACTATGTCATTTTCATGTCACACAACCTTTAAGTCAAATAAATTTGCTTTTATGTTTTGTTGCTCATAAAAAATATCACTTTGATTCCATGGAGACGACCTCCATACTGTGCAAAAGAATGTGGTAATTTATTAAAATCCAACAGCAAACTGCAGCTCTTTCTTCTTGTGTTCATGGGGGTATAGCTTGTATATACTTCTGATGCTAGTCTCTTTTGCTTATGAACAGTGGTTTTGAATTTTTGATACCAGGTATTTCATACTTTAAATCAAATAAATTTGCTTTTATGTTTTGTTGCTCATAAAAAATATCACTTTGATTCCATGGAGATGACCTCCATACTGTGCAAAAGAATGTGGTAATTTATTAAAATCCAACAGCAAACTGCAGCTCTTTCTTCTTGTGTTCATGGGGGTATAGCTTGTATATACTTCTGATGCTAGTCTCTTTTGCTTATGAACAGTGGTTTTGAATTTTTGATTCCTTGTCCACAGGAAAAAGCAATATATGCAGTCATGACATCATGTGTGTCTGGATAAACATTTGGGTGTTTGTGATGCTAACTGTAGTTTATTGACACATTATCACAAGATAGCACTGATGAATACCAGGTATTTCATACTTGGTGTAAACCTATCATATTGTAAGGAAGAATGCTATTGCTTTTGGTGGAGGTTAGTGGCCCTTTGAGGTCTTAATAGGTCAAATTGTGAAAACTTCTGAACAGTACAATATGTCAAGAAGGGTAAGTTTGAGGGATGTCATATTTAAGCATGTAGATAGGAAACTCCATTGAATTCCAGAATAGGTCAAATGTCCTAAAACTGAAAATCTTGTGAACAGACTATCTCAAGAAGGGAAGCTTTGGTAGTGCCAAAGCTTTTACACTGTCAAAAAACCTTCATGTTTGGGGGTGATAACTTCCCTCCAGACAATATCCACCCATTACACTTCCAAACTTTCTGGCTGGAGAAGTCTGAGGGGTATTTAACATGGTCTTGGAACCGGGGGAGGGGGAAGGGGGGGTGTGACGGGTGACATGTTGTGAAGGAGGGTAGTAACAAAGACTTTAGTAATATTAAACTGCAAGGGAATAAAATAATCACATAAACAAAAGATTGTTGTAATCAAAACATGTTTATACTCTTATTACTAAGAAAGTTAAAAACAATGGATGTGGCAATTGATCATGTGTCACTCAAAATAACCAGACAAAAGAGGGAGGATACACTGTTCAACCAATATCCTTTACTTCCATCAGTGTGGTACACAAATTATTTTCGAGAAAAAAAAAAAACATGGTTGGCATTTTTGTGCCACATAAGTCTGCTTTCTATAGCTACCTACTGTACAAATGCAATTTAAGGAATTCTTAAAACTAGCTTACCCTCTACTTAAAGACATTTGTATATTTTCCTTTACCATCAGAAAGATTCATCTTTATGTGAAAGGTATTTTACTGACATAATAAAACTTAGGACACTGCTTTACCATTGGTTTACTGCTGCTCTTTTAAATCCAAGATTATTCTTATTTCCCTCTAAATTACCTCAAATGTTTTTCAATATTGGAACAAAATATATCATTATGAATTTTATTATCTCAAATGAAATACACACAGCATTTTACACTGCAATTTAACAGTATCCATCCATTGTAAGTGTCATCTATTTAGTTTTTCCTCCTAGAGTTTAACAGAATCTTCTGAAAGGCAAACACAATCATACCAGGCAAGATTACTGGAACTCGGTCCAATTTAGGATTTCCTCAACTACCAACAAAACTCATTTGCTTTTATGGAGGACATTGGATGACATCTTTGATCAAGCAAGTAACACTATTCCCATTACTCCTTTACTGAGATAAAAATGTTAAAATTTATTTACTTAATTTAAAATACTAGATTGCACAATAATCTGTGATGTCCTTCTTGTACTACCCACATTACCTACTTTTGTTTGATTTTGGAATACAGCTGTTCATATGACATTGAAACATGTACTGTTCCCTTGCATAGCATGTTGTATGGAGGGGGCTTCTACAGCCATCTTATAACAGTAAGACAGTGGATCACATTTTGGCACAGTGGCTTCAGAAAAAAACAAAGAAAAACAGATGGCAATTTCAGTAGTATTTTGTTTTTAATTATTGTGCAGTCTACCATTTTAAGTTATACAAATAATTTAACATTTTATGTCTAATCTCAGGAATGTCCTGCGAGGATGGGAGTTGAACCATTTGGATACATTTTTCAAGCTTTGTAATATATATTTTTGGAATTTTTTGAGGTACACTTTAAGTACACAGCTTAATTTGTAGGGAAGGTCTTGCAGAGGTAGCTATAGTCAAAAGGTTAAGCATTGTCTGGGAGGGCAAAGAAATGCCAGGCAAATAAATGTGATGTGTGGGTAAAGTACACAGCATAACCATGTGTGAAGTGACCAATGAATGCTTCTTCCACACATAGATTAGGAATATATTGGTTATGCATAGGTTTGTTGCCCTCGAGCACCAGGTTGCCTAGAAAAAGTTGGCCAACCCTGGTAACCATTCAAGCTCCCTACAGCACTACACTGATAGGTTTCAAAGTCCTGTACAAATCTATCCTCCAGTCATGGTATAAAAGATTTCTTCAGTAGTTACACAATGTACACAATGCTATACAGGTACCCATTTAACCCTTTAGTGGAGACTGAGGCAGCTGAGACAAAGCTTCTTGCCCCAAGGACACAATGTAATGAATGAAATGAGCAGAAATCAAACTGACAATAGTTGGATCACAAGTGTGACACCTTACACAACAGTTCACCACATTATATGCCCTTTTTAATGACTAACTGTGAAAACAGTGTGACAAGTAAGACCTGTCACACATGTATAAGTACTCAATGAATTAATGCAGGAAAACCATTTTTCAAAAGAAATATGTCCATGAATTCAGTTAAGAAGACAATCTGGTAATGATGATGACCAAAACCAACGAACAATGTTATTTCTTGGAAAAGTAAGAAGAGTTGAGGCCAGTTCATACTTCAGTATAGTGCTATAAAGCTATGAAAACTGAACACTGTTCAACTTTGAGCTATGTCTGTGATTAGCTCAAAAGAGCAAGGGATGACCATATATATAGCTTTTTAGCATGTGAAAGTTTTGAAGTATAAACCAGATGAACTGATCTGCCAGGCCTACTGTGAGCTACTCACATCTGAGCTTTCAAATTATTTATGTAAGTTTTTCTGAATGTCCAACAAAGCTTCCATACACACCCTTGTGTCAAACGTCTGTGGACGTGTAACTGGCACACCTACCCTTTTATGTAAAAAGCATTACAAACATTATTATATAGGCACAATTCCTGTTTTTGCACATACATCATGAATAAACATTACCTACATACAAATTTGTCACTTGGGAAGAAGGACTTGTGAGGTATCTGTTATCTTTCATTTAACCTTCATCCAAGGACAGTTGTAATGTTGGCATGCCCTGAGGTGTCTATTTTGGAAGTAGCTACATAGCTGTCTGTAAGCCTGTAATGTCTACAACAAAATAACACCCCCATCCCCCACTCCCGCCCCCCCCCCAAAAAAATGCCTGCACTTTTTTACCATCAATGCAATCAGATTCACTATACTGTTGATGGTGAAGATACATAGAAGACTGCTTGAAATTTCTCATATGGATATAGTTATTAGTTTATTACACTTAACCAACAAAACAACATACTTAACAAACTTCTAATGATGCACAGTGTGTTAAATTTACTTGCCAATGTGACTCCTGCTTGAAAATGAAGAGAAAATAATATTTCATGTTTCTTTGTGCTGTAACATGCCACTTTGCTATCAATTGTTCAACTTTGTCAATGTTTTCAACTTCCTTTTCAAAAAGCTTGCTGGTAAGTTTGCTTACAACTTTGTGGAAGGTAACATTTTTAAACCTAAGAAACCCTGTTTAGACCAATGTCAAAGATTGCCACAACTATTAACACAGATGAGCAATGCATGTGTTGGTATGGGAAGAGGGAGAAGACTAGCTCTATCCTATCCCTTCTTGTGCCTCCTTCTGCACCTAGGGAAATAGCATCCTTGTCCAAACTATGAAGATTGAATGAATGCACCTTTCAAGATATACAAACTTCCCTTGAGGTTCAGTACTTCTGCCATACCCCTCTGTTGAGTTCTTTAATATGAATCAACAAAATCTAATCTTTTCCATTATGTTATAACTAAAATTATAATTAAAATTATTACTGAATGAGAGGCAAAAAATACAGTTAGCCTCACATATTAACAGGTTAACTTACACTTACAACAGTCGCAACACCTTAATACAGACCTGTGTCATGTAATTAAAAACAATTTTGAAGATATCTAAAAAATGTGCTAAGAATCTCCAACCTTGCAAGAATTTATACACACTTGTACAGGGCTCATACCAGCTTCTTACATATCACCCAGTTTGATGCTTAGTGGCAGACTTCAGTATGACTTTGTTCAAGATCTCGTGAGCTTGGGCTTGACAGAAGTCTCAAAAAGGGCACAGCATCACTGGGTGTGAGGGTAGGGCACTAACAGCAACTTTTACTATTATTACCTTGATGCCTTTCTGAGTGGTGCCTCAGCAATTAAAACTTTATGATGTCAGTACCATGGGTTATGTCAAGCACAGCAAACCCCTGCAAGTTGATACTGGTATTTTGAACTGCTAGTAACACACCATGAAAACCTGCAACAATCTTATAACTCAGAAAACATCATTAACGCTCACAACCACACAATTTAACAACTATCTGCTAGAGTTGGCTATTACAAAAATGTGTAACAGAGTCAACATTAAGATGGAATCATCATAAACTGCTTCCTACACATGTATTTAGAGGCTGCTTTCCTTCCACAGTAAATTATTGGGCAACAATATGCTACATGATGAGCAACGCCAAAGCTAAATAGATTTTCCTTAAAGGCACACAGGGAAGGTATAGAGGTATTTGCCAAAACCCTGAAAAAGCGAAATACTAGAAAAAAAAACTCATTTTATCCTAAAAGATTACACTGTTTCTCAGATTGAAAGGGTTACATGTCTATTGTGCAAAGAGTGAAATTGAAATACCTCTACTGTGACTTAAAACTAGAAAACAAAAGAAAATAGAAAGTTTTCTTTCCATTCTTCATGTTTTCATTGTCTTTTCTTTCATTCAAAGGCAGCAGGCAGAGGAAACACAAGTTGAATATAACCTTACACATATAACACACAGATTGCTCTAATGGAAAAAAATGGACAGAAACCTTTTTAAAACTTGGCATTAAAAGAATACTCCAAGAGATTTATGTACAACAAATAGTAACTAACACTGTTGATAAATATTTTAGGATGTGCCCCTCTCATAAATTTATATTTTGTGGCATCATCACTTGTATGTATTCATGTAATTCTAAGCTGCTATCAGACTTATCTCTCAATTTCAAATAAGTATTATCCACTCTTTATCAATTTTCCATGTGTGCTTCTATCAGTTAGTTAGCCCTTTTTCATTTTGACCTTCAAAACAAAACTTGAATGAATTTTAGGAAAAAATATTTAAGATCAAACATGCCATAAATATCTACATGACCAACAATATTACCTCTCTCTCCCTCACATCCCCCCCCCCCCAGCCCAGCAACACACAAACACACCTAATTTGTAAGACTTTTCCTTGTTTGGTCAAAATGATGACAATTAACTGAAAGATGACACCAAAGGCATAACCCCTACAACATGTGCATATGTATGTATTCACAGCAGTTTTAGAAACAATTACAGCACCTTCAAGAACCCAATAGAATACTTTTAACAAAACTCAGCTGTAGCAGCAGCTAGATAGTAACTATTGTTGGGTGGTACTGTGAAAAGCTGGACCATTTTAAAAGTTCTTAAATGATTCAGGATATCATAAATATTCAGTAACAAACTGCATGCTGCTTTTTATCCAGGTTGCCCTTGCTAAAGCCAATTACACATCTCATCTCCAAAATTCCTTAATATTTAACTGATGACATAATGGACAAATCTAACATGACATGTGCATTCTCACAATTCTGTCCAATTTATCATAAAAATTGGTGACATATAAAGATTATAATGTCAAATCACTCAAAAAACCAAATGACATCATTCCAGTCACTGTCCACTGTAATTTTCCTCCACAGACTGACTGAAATTAAAACCAAAGTTGGTCAAAAACTCACAAAAGAAACATTCCTTTTTGTAGAACATAGTGTTAACCAAGCCATCCACTACAAGGACATTGTACTGTTGCATCTAATATAATATTAGTTTCCCACAAGGGGACTGGATTCCTCACAGTAAGATGCTCAGGTCCCTCAGACTAAGAAGCCTCTACAATTTGATGCTCCACATCTACACGTGACATGTTGAACTTTGACATCTGGGCTCAAGTCCCCAACTTCACCTACAAAGAAAGAGATGAAAAACTATTTAGTGTACATGTCCAGTTAACACACTACAAGATTCCTGCAACTTACATACAACTAAATTCTATGGTTATTCCATGATCAAATTATGAAAACTGCATGACCACTCTGCCCACTGGGGATGACTTCAAACGTCCTTTGAGTACCTTTTCTAGTTCAAAATTTGCTTCCTTTAAGTGACATGGGCTTGCATTGTCCTAAAACAGAAGAAAACCATTGTAAAATCTTCCGAAAATTTCAACTGACCCCATGCCGTCTCCTTATTAATATGCCGTGTAATATTTTGTACAACTGTAAAGGTTTACTTAGGTTGTTCATAGATTAAGTAGCAAGAGAAAGAACTGGCATTAAAATACTCCTTTTTGAAAAGAGCCTTGAGTAGAAATAACAGGTACAATTAGAAGATTAAATCATTGCCAACCCTATTATATCTGGAGAAATTTTGGACAATATATGTACCAGCTCTGATGATGGATGGATTTGCTATCGTTGAAGCAGGGAAAAATTGCATTTTCAGAATATTGCTACTCTTCATGAAACAATTTGACCAACTTAAACAGCAAAATGAATGTGATGTCAGATGAATCATTTCTGTTACATTGAACAGAAGGGTTAGTTAGTTTGTTAGATGAGGTTTTACAGCTCAGTTTCTAGCCAATTGGTTTAAGTCGGGCCGGCCACAACCTTTGTTCCAGTTGTGGCTCACTGGCTTGTTTTCCCTACTCCATTGCTTATGCT
This sequence comes from Holothuria glaberrima, assembly GCA_009936505.3. Lineage (NCBI taxonomy): Eukaryota > Metazoa > Echinodermata > Holothuroidea > Aspidochirotida > Holothuriidae > Holothuria > Holothuria glaberrima. The sequence goes on along the minus strand of WURT03142415.1, from coordinate 1,755 downwards.
GAGCACCAAGCACAATGGCAGTAGGTTCCATTTTTTAAGTCTTTGGTATGACCTGGCCAGGATTCGAACCCCAAACCTTTCAGCTGCAAGTCGGATGCTCTAATAGAAAGGATACATTTTGAAACTGACCTGTCATCTGGTAATCAAATGTGAGTTCCTCTCCAGCTTTGATGTCCCTGTTTGCAAAGAGGGCAATGCGTGGTAATCGTGGATCCACACAGTTCACCCATACTCCATACACAACCAGGTTTGGTTCACACTGTGGGTAAAATAACAGAACATCACAAAATAAGAATATTATTGAAAGTGAATGTTAACTGATTTTACAACACCTTGTTATCATACGACTATACCATTTGGTCAGATTTGGCTGCATTTCACGGTCTGTCAATCCTCATGGTAGGCAAATTTTTTAGCATGTTATAATCGTAGACAAAATTCACGGAGCAAATCCCCACACCACTCCTCACTGTTGTCTTATGTGCACTGCACAAAACAGAGTGCACTGTCTTCTTTCAGCACTGCAGAAAGCATGTAGGGAAAGACCTGAAACCTTCAGTTTTTTCAATCTTCAGTTTTGACCTTGAAATAGGCAGATGTGTATTAACTAAACCTATAGAGCCTAAGTTCTTAACTGGCAGTCACATGCCGTTCACAGCATGTTTCACCCAGTAAAATGTCCCACTGAAGATTTGAGAATTTTAAAAAACAAGCAATTGAAATCTTCGCTACAGTACTACTAAAACTTTTATGACAATAACTTGGAGTAAAAAGGCTCATGGCCTACAACACTTGACACCCACCCATGGCCTAAAACACTTGATAACTCCCTGCTATAAAGAATGTGAAGTTTGTAAAATTGCAATGCCTCTCATGCATAAACATTATGAAAGCACAAAACTATGGAGTAAAATACTACTGATCCATGTGAGGTTACGATGTGGCGACTGCTTCTCTCATGTGCAAATGTCATGAAAACCACACAACCATAGGAAATGAATGGAAGGATCTCCTTATAAGGCTTAATAGGTACCACTACTTCCATTAAATCTTTATACTTACTGAATGGTTGACAAAATGAGAAATATTTCCAGATTTTCCAGCATCTACCGTAAATGGACAGTCATCATCATTGTAGTCAAGATCAAAGAGATATGTGCGCCCATTTGCATCGTACTCCTTCCCCCTCCTCTCTGCTTCTTCATTAGTTATGACCTGTAAGCAACATCCAATTAAAGTTATATTCTATACACATACAACCAGAACCCAATTCATCCAGAGGTTTCAAAGATGGCTATTAAGGCTGTTCCATTTTCCAAAATAATGGGTTAACTTTTTGGGGTAGGCAAAAGCAGGCTCTCAGTAAAAGGGTATGTTTTATACCATCAACCTTGTTCTAGTAACTATACTTATGGGTCATCATGCTCATACCATGGCATAATTGCACTCTACACACTTCAAGTCGGATGGGGGAAATAGAAGAGTAATCACAATAAAAATAGACTGCTTAAATGAATATCCTGCTTTTAAAATGTAAACAAGTACACCGGAAATTAGCAAGTGTATTATCATCATTATATTAATATAAAAGTCATTATCAAAACCATACATTACTGTCAACTGAGTTTCTAAGCACTGCAACAGGTCTTCTGTACACTCGTGTGTTTGTATCACAAAGACCAGAAAGCCAAAAGGCTTAGTGATTCCTTGCCTTTGTAAAATATGTTTTGTAAACTGTGGTTTGGAAATTGACAA
>WURT03142404.1:0-11190 GCA_009936505.3 Holothuria glaberrima | reverse complement strand
CATTGATTTAGTGTACATTGTGTGCCAAAAGCAATAGCATTATATTTTAAGTGTTTGCTCTTAGTGGTAAAATTCAAGGTTATAATGGATTCCGAACTTTCCCGACTCCCTTCCCACATTCAGTTCTCGCTCCACTACAGTATGCCTACTATCTGAACTATGCAAGGAAACCGTGAGGAGCGGGACCTTGGTGCAGACCCTCCCCAAAACAGACCTCTATTGGTGATTGCTGCAAACTGTTATTGGTATTACTCATATGCATACTTTACACAGACCTTCTAGACCTGTCTGGAGTGGGATTCATGCCGTACAAAAAAGGGGCGATTATGACCGCTGTCTTGTTAACTAGACCACAAAAATGGAACGAAATCATGTCAATTGCAAATAATATCAATCGTAGCCGATGTAAAAGCAACGGTAATAATCTGAAACTGTGCACTAACAGTCAGTATCTGAAATGTGTGAAACTTAGGCTAGAAAACCGGACCCCTTGCAATACAGGCATACCTCTAACGCTATTACGCAACTGATTCGTCAGGATGAGTTATCCTCCCCACTCTTTCCGACCCCTTCATACTTTCCTATTATTTTCCTGAATGAAAAACATTGAATGAGCTGAGATTATAGAGGAACTTAACGAGTAAGTCCTGTTTTTCAGCGCGAATTGACTGAGCGGCATAATTATACAGGGGCGCAGATCGAGTTTCAAAAGTGGGGGGAGGGGGACAAACTACTAGTTTGATAATTTGTTTCATCGCTGTAAGGGTGTATTTTATGTGGTACTAGATTGCATGTAAGGGCACCTAATTTTTCAAAAAAATTCAAAAGGATGGAGTGTCCCCTCCCCCGGGCCAGTTATCACACATCGTACAGCATGACCCCCTGTGAGATAAATTCTGACTACGTCACTGATTATTACTGATTGTAAACCCGATGCATGTCTATAATACGTGTATTAACACGTTGAACGCTCGCGGAGCGAGAGAAAAATTTTTAGTTATATTTTTCGGGCAAGTTATGACAGTCCCTATATCAAATTGGGCTCCTACGCTCATGATTATGACTTTTAAAAAGTACAAGCCTGGCAGCGAAAAGTGGGGGGGGGGGGCATTTTGTATTACGTCCCCCGGACCAAAACGTGGAGGGGACATGTCCCCCCAGGATCGACGCCCCTGTAATTATGTCAAACTTCATTTTTGTGGGTGGGTCAAGTTTTAAAAATATGATCGGTAAATGTTTCTAGATGCAACTTAAAAAGCATGGTAATTGCCATCTCCGGCACTTAGTACCGCAAAAATTTCTTCGTACGTTACTAGTCAGCTGATCATTGCGCCTTTCCACTGAGTATCATGATGGAGGCTTCAGGAAATAGCTCCACAAAAAAATTCCTCAAAAATCTGATTTGTCCGTTCTTAGGATGTAGCTTTGTATGAATGAGAAGTACATATACAGAGTAAGTAGACAAAGGCCTGTGCGGGACGTTTTGGGGGCTGAGCCATTGGTGCCTTAATCGTGTTGATGTATTTGGTATGTGTCACCATTAAGAATGTTTCCAAATTCCCCTCACATTTTTGTTGAGGCTCCACTTTAGTACCTTGTCTGGCTATGGACAGTTTTGGAACGCGGGGAGGGGGCGAACAGACACAGACGGATCGTCGTCATGGGAGTAGAGTCAATTAAGAAGTTAGTTAGTTAGTTAGATGAGGTTTAACGACACACCAACACGTATGTGTTATATAGTGTCAGCTAGGTAAAAAAGGGAATCAATTAAGGGAGTCAATTAAGAAAGGGTGTTGTTTTTTCTTTTTGTGGGGTAAAATGAGGATAATGGCCAAATCGTGCATTGATTTACATCTTTTTTTGCTATGTTTAATGGTATTCAGTTCTTTTTTCTGATCTTTTTTATTAGCTTAACTTCTCATTGTCCACTGCAGCCCCCACCCCTTCACCGTGGATGCCTGCCTGCCACCGTGACAGTTTCATTCTTGCAGTGGGCCGGTATCTAAAGTACTGTGGGAGTGTCAAATCTCCCATGGGTGAAACTGAACATTTTCTTCGGGGAGAAGCGAGCACGGGGCCTTGTCATTCCGCCTTAAGGTACTTCCCACCATAAAAAAATGTGTTCATTCCGCCATAAAAAACGAGTGCGAAAATTTCTATGGCGGAATGAACACATAACTTGTGGAATAAAAGACCGGATAGGATGGAACTTACCGTGCCGGTACCAGTGGCGGAGGAAGAAAATTCGGTCAGAGGGGGCGAGAATGGCCTGTAGGGGCGCTGCGAAGTAGGTAGATACACTATGCTTTAATGCGGTAAAAACCTAAAAAGGACGCCGACGGGCGATCTGAGTCCGTCAAGGGAGGGGGTTCTCCCCCTGACCGTATGGTAGCTCCGCCACTGGCCGGTACGCGGTTCGGTCTTCATCTATTCAGCTCACACAAAAATCAATCTACACACAATTCAATCTATTCAGCAACCGTTTATGCATTTGGAAACGTTGAAGCCTTATCCCCCCCCCCCTCAGCTAACAACTTAATCCTTTTTACGGTAAGATAGACTACTTCTCACTTTATCAAGCCTGCTTTTCACTCCCTTTCATTCTATCCAGCGAACCATGTCTCTTTTCCTCTACTTGTTGTTCTGACCTTTATGGGGCTCTGGATTTCCAAAATGTTTCGTTAATTACAAAGTCATTTTTAGTCAGGTGTTAATTTTTAGCTTTCAGGCTTGGGATGAATTCTTTGAAGGGCCCCGCACTCTTCTCCTTACTCTTTGACGACGGGTTTGCTTGGTAGTGCCGTAATCCTGAGTGTAGACTGCACATTTGACAACTTTTTCAATCATGTTATAGGCAACAAGCTGAGAGGTTCAATTTGTTAATTTTCAGACCAACGATACACGGTCCTTTGTTGGATAAAGGCAATGCTCTTTCCTTTTTGATTGCACGATCAGTTAGAAAGTTTATTCATTTCAAACAGGAACAACGGTTTTACTCTAAACTCTGAACGGAAAGGCAAACTACATAGAGTTGATTTCTTCAAGCCCTATAAATGATCTCAAATCGTACCAACCTTTCCGATATTGGCTGCGAGTGAGCGGATTAGCCTGCATTACATAGCCGCCTTACAGGTACTACACAATACACATACATAAACAGAAACAGATATCTGTAGGGAGGCAGTACAGATTTGGATCAGCCTGGTCAGAGCTCTCTGGCGAGATAAGTGCGGTCTGTGTACACACATGGTGTTTATTAGGGAAGGCTTGAGCAAACAAATCCCAAATGCAGTGAGTTCTGTACAGTCAACTTCTCATGTAGGCACAGGTGCTAATGTTTGAGTTATTGGAAACACCACTTATAGTATAAAACAATATTAAGGCCGAAGCACCCATGGCATGGTGAACACTCGTGAAACGACAACTACAGTGTAGCATATTTACGATTGTGAACCCAAAGGCTTTAGCGACTAGCCTAGCCTAACCCCAAACAAAATCGTAGATTTTCCCACTAAAAAGGTCTTCCCCGACAATCATTTACTGTAAGATCCTTACTTATTAAAAGAAAGTCCACTTCATTCCGTGCTCTATAGGTGCAACCGATTGCGATGCACGAATGTGGCATTTTGATGCGATGGAGAGATATCTTCCTTTGATGTTTACACTATAACGGTGTGGGAAGCATTTAGTCACTTTCTGCTCATACGTAAAATGGCAGCCTGGTCCACATGCGATGACAGCTGTTTCGGGAAGTCCGCCCTCTAGTTCCTATATCCTGTTCTATGGCGCCGCCCAAAATGGCAAGTAGGCATGAGTCCACCTGGAGTTACGCCCGCATGTAGATACGTCAAGACAGATGAGGATACTCTTGAGTTTTGACTCCTTGCTTTATCTGCCACTGCTGCTCTGCGTCGGTATAGATCTTAACCAGAATGCTGAAAGACAAACACTAAGCTCAGAAAATGCTACTTCTGACCAGCACTGATTTAACACCACAAAACAAACAGAATAGATTCTTGCTTCCCATGTTGTGTAACGTTTTCCAGCCCTAAATATTTTGTAACTTGATAAACTTCCATCATCACTAATCATCAACTTGTTTCCTTGAAGGGCACAAAAACTTTCACCGTAGTATCATGGAAGCTATAAAGTTGATGTACTTTATTGTCGTCATATACTATTTCGTTAATGTGCGTTACAGCATCTATTTGGGCAATAGTTACAGAAAGAGGTACCACCACTCCAGCAACCCTAGGAAGGAATATGTCTTAGATACAAACAGCAGAACAGTGTGGATTAATGGCATAAAATTGCAGCAGCTGACAACCTTTGTATGTGTATTCCTTACTTGTAATTTTAATTACTGATGCTTTCTCCTGGAGACATCATCCCCAAATAAAGAACTAGAAAATGCAATATTCAGGGTGAGCAGGACTTGCAAACTGATTAAAATTTGCATTCCAACTAATTCAGCCTGCTTTGCCTGACTTAACATTTTTGTACAATAATATTGTTGAGTACTTACCATCCATTACTCTAGTACTGGTCACTATGGTGCAGTGAAATATCTGTCGACAAATAAAAAAGAAGGATGAAAATAACTTATCCAAAATGTCCAGTTTATCATTTTCTCCAGAACTTTTATACTGATAGTAATAGACTAGCTTAGCTACTTTGTCTCAAAGGATAATACATCTAGTTCTACAATTTGTAGTATCAAACAAGCTCATCAAACTACCATGCATTTGCAGGTGTGCGAATGTAGCAGATTTAGTGGGTAAGCTGAGGATATTTGTACCGACTTTACTGTATGACTTAAACAAATCTATAAACCATAAAATGTAGTTTTAATAGTTAAGATTTCATGTCAAAAATCTTTTCATTCCAACAATACATAACTTAAGATCATGTGTCGTATTTGCTCTTTTCATTCAGTCTAGAACGGGACTTCGCATGACAGGCCATGAGGATGGTCATGCTAATTGAAGTTGTCCCTTGGGGACGTAGCTCCTTAAGGGAACAGAGCTCCTTCAGGAGTATTGTTTTAGTTTCGCCCCTTGGCTCCTCGCAAGAGAGTCGAGGGAACTTTTGAAAAAGTGCATCATAGTCGGACCCAAACCCCAAAGTGTTTTTGTTGATCTTGGTTGGGGGCCCCTGGACATTGTGTCCACCCAGTGCAACCGCCAGCTACGCCCCTGGCTAAGGCAACTGAAATGTCAGCCAGTTTGACCAGAAATCTATCCAGCCAATCAAACTAATTATTATAGAGTATGGTTAGCGAATTCATAAAATTATAGTTTCCTCTTTTTATTGGTCGAATTCAAGTTATGAAAGTTATGCGTTACTGTGACATTTGTACTACAGGTAGGCAAAACATCTAGCTACTAAGGAATGACAAGGCTTTTTGAAGATGAAAGAGCAATGTGATTTCTCTAATAAAATTATTGTATTTGGCAAGGAGACATGCCATGAAAGTATTAATAGTAAAATAAATTAAGCCTCTTTTATCGATACCACACAATGTTATATGGCGTGATCTGTTAGTTCACACGGCGAAAAGCCAAGCATTCAGCAAGATGCGACAAGCTCATCGATGCTTTTTACAGGGAAGGGGTAGATGTATTAAACAAATCCTATTTTTATATTTTCATAATTTTCTATAAGGGAAAATGTGGTGGGTGAAGGGGCATGGAAGCTGAGCTACAGCATTGTTGATGAGCTAGTTTTTTGTGTCATCATTACTTAAGGAAATTTCAGCGACTATATCTTTTTAGTGTGGTTACGTAACTGGAGAACAAACATGCCTGCGACTTATAAAGTTTTTCAATTGACCTGCAAGTGTATCTTTGTAGTCATGATTGTTAAGCGTCGCTAAACATGTAAGATGATGGCGGGGGTTAAATTTAAGTTTTGTTTTTAAACTTTTATAATTACTATCAATATTAAAACACTACGGTACAGCAGGGCTAGAAATAAGACATCGTAAGGGTAAAACAATTCAAGCAATGGCTTTTATGGTACATGTGTTCATCCTAAGAGGCACCGAAGTTTAAAGAGAAGTTCCTGTGATTTCTAGTATACGTTTGGTTGTATTTAATAAGGAAGGGCATGAAGGCCAGTGTGACATTGAAAACTACACCATTTTCCCAAATATTCCAAGTAAATGGTTCCAAATAGTGACACCTTTAGATGGAGCACTACGCACTGGTCCCACTCAAACCAAACATGTGCCCCACCAAATAAATATTATGTCTCTCAATCAAAAATTGACAGGATGGTATGGGTCTAATAATAGAAAAGAGAACAATGGGAAAAAGTGAGCTGAAATTAAGAGTAGAGCCGTACTTGTAGTTCGCCACCTGTTACAAAAACAACTGTTTATAACTTACTTGACAATTTTCCCGAGATGTTACAAAAACATAAGCTAAAAAGTTAGTAAAATTGTGCGCATTTGTGCTACCTGATATAATACCACTGCTTGTAATGGCATCTTTCTTGAAGATGCTGTGCTGCAAATGTCTAACGAAAAATTAATTTGAAGCCAAACGTCTGGTTTTTCCGTGCGTCAACCATTACTGAAATCATGCTTTAGATTCACACGGATCTGCAATGCTTATGGTAGTACGCAAGTGCTTACAAAACCAACACAAGTATGGTAGAGTCACTTTGCTGATTTCCACACTTTTTAAGCAGGATGACGGAAATCTTCAAGCTGAATGGCTAAAGCCACACACATTTACTGTTATATTTCATGCATATACACAATATGTATGCGTAACAAACAAGTCGCTTACATGATTTCAGTAGCTTTACATGCTTTCTCAGCTGAAAATTCCGGTTGGGTCCAGTTGAACTGGACTGAACTGGACCAGTTGAACTGATCCGGAAATTGGGCATGCCCAGTTGAACTAGTCCAGTTCAACTGGACCTAACTGAACTAACTTACCAGGACCATTTCAACTGGACTGTTTTGAAAATTGGGCATATCCAGTTGAAAAATCAATGATGTATCACAAAAAAGTCCCTTTCAATGAACACCCTTGAAAATTAATACCACGCTTGTAGAAGGGTAATCCAGACGTATTGGAGTACTTCAAAATAGGAAGTCAAAATCATCTGGCTTTTTACATGTATAAGTAATGTAGCATGTCAAGACTTATGTATTTACTAATGTAAAGACTTAAATATAGTTTACAAAACAAAAATGATAAAAACAGTTCAATAAACGGCTAATCCTGTTACAAACTGTTAAAGTGTGTAAATTGTACATTGCGAAAATTAATTTGAAAAAGAAACCGTCACAAAACATTTTTAGAAAACTTCCTTCATTCCAGCAACTTTAGTTACTTAAGAAAAATTTCACTGCAATGGGTCAATAGTTCATTTGAACTGTTACTACAGGAAAAAGCCCAGTTGAAGTCCAGTTCAGTCCCTTAAGCAATCTCATCATGTAATCGTGATATACGATAAAGTCCTGTTAAAATCAACTGGTTGCAGTCCAATCCAGTTTAAGTCCCGTTGGGTCCAGTTCAAATAAGGGCAAGTCCAGATCAAGTCCAGTTCAAATTTGAACTGGATTGAACTGGAATTTTCAGCTAGGTTACCCAGTGCATAGTCTACTTTTCCGCTATAAATCGCAGTTTTTGAAGACTTCATCATGAAAGAGTATTATCTGCAGATGGTAAGTGTGCAAGAGAAATGATTGAGGGAATTTAGTAAGACAATCTTGTTCTTAGAGGGTGTGAGTGGTCCCCGAGAGTTATGTCCCGGGAGTGTGAAAGATTTGTACATTCTGCACAAGAGCTGTGATAAATGTATGAGTGCAACGGAAACATAAAGCCTATGTTGTACATAGTAAGCTTTCGAGCCTGCATTATTGGCCTAAAGTGTTTGTCAACTTAAGGCTTCAAGCGTAATAGAAACTCACCTTCATGGAAGTCTGGGTCTCGAATGGGAGTATTTAAAGGATACTTTCGTCACTACATGGCTCACTAACCAAGATACACTGGACGAAAATGAGTTGCAAACAGGGAGTGGTTCCAACAGAAGTTAAAGGCTTATTCTAGAGACAACTTACAAGAATATCGTTTGTGATAAAGAACAAACTCCAATTCATTTTTTCTAATCCCTGCAGAAAGACTCTATTCCTAATGAACTCAAGATATCTCCTTTTAAAGATTAGTAATTTTTGTCACAAAACACCTCGTTCCCATCAAGGTCACAGAATGCAATGTCGCTTGAAAAAAATTATTGGAATCTATTTGTTTTTAATCAAGTCTGAATGTCTTGTTTATTCTTGAAATTTGATACTTTTGGAATGTATGAAGATCGTTTCGTGTGAAGATAACATATAGGAGCGTCTGCGATTAGGGAGCCTGGTGCTGTAGTAAGACAGGGGCCGCAAGGGATTGCTTTAAGGTTTGTGCAAGGTTGGGAATTAGGGGATGGTACTCAAGCACTAGGATAATACGCCTATTTGAGGTTTGCTTCGATAACACAGAAGTTTCTGGTGATTGATATCGGTGGCTTTGAGTGTACATTGTGTGATAAGGTAGATAGGGTAGCCATTCTTTAGAGAGTAACCTGTGAGAGAAACTACCGAACGATCGTAATCGTAGTCAGCAGGATCATAGCAAATTTGTTTGGTGTTGAGATATTGACTATAAAAAAATGGTTTCTTAAGTTTTGTCGGGTAGATATTATTGAAATGTAACAAGAAATGTTTGTCAGTGGATTTGCAGTATAGGGAAATTGAACTGGTTCCTGCACCCACTTTTATGAGTTTGTCAAGGAACGCAAAGTAGTATTAGAAACCTTAAAAGTAAATTTAAGATTTACCTGGAAAGATTCAATAACTTTACATGGTCTTTAAAGATTCCAGCGCATCTCTACAGCGGGTTCAAGAGACAAAAAATTAGTCGACGAGGCGATACCAATATGACGGTTTTAAGAGAAACATCAATAGCATTCCGATTTCGAGTTTATAAAAATGTTGCCTTTACTTGGTGCCATATTGATGCTCATGGCAGTACCTTTGATTTGATGGAAGAAGCTACCGTTAAAAGTGAATTATTGTTTTTCAGGATAGAGCTTATTATTTTAAAGAGGTCGTATGAGAAGATTTGATTTGACGTGAAATCAAGAAAAACTTTTTTCGTGGTAAAACGCCCTCCTCATACGGAATATTAGTATATAATGACGCGTAGTAACCATGGTAACATGAAGAGCCTCTGTTGGGAGGGAACCTATTATGCGAATAGTTCTTAGAAAGTGTATGGTATCCTGTAGGTAACTAGAAATTTTATGGAGTAAGGGGTTTAGATGAATGTGAACGTAACCTGAAAGACCCTCACTGATAGCTCAAAAATCTTAACTGAGGGAATCAAAGTTGTGATAGGGTCATAATTAACAAGAGCAGAAAACTTACTGTCCTTTTTTTAGTCCTCGGCTTCTCCAATGTAGTCCTCAATCGTGAGGACAGTGATGGCGCCTCCTTTGTCTGCTGGACGGAAAACAAAAGATCTGTTGCCTCCCAATTCCCAATAGCCTCGAATTCTCCTTTATTAAGGTTGGTGCACTTGTTAGCGATAACACTTCTCAAAAATTATGATTATTAAATCTAAATCTGAATTTATTGCTTGTCTGCCCGACAAAGTTGCCTTTGTCGCATCAATTACAATAGAGTAATTAAACAACATTGGGCGTATCCAAGTCAAGAGGAGGAGGAGGAGGAGGAGGAGGAGGAGGAGGAGGAGGAGGAGGAGGAAACAAGCCATTTTTACCGGAAGGGGTGAATGTTTTGTCTGTAATAAAAAATTGACAGGCCTGACACCTCGGTTTCACCAATCAGACTGACTAGGATAAATCTGTTAATTTCCCAGAACCGAACCACTCCTTTCCAATCTAAAGTGTACTCTGCTTGGTTCAAATTACCAGTCTGTGAATGAACGCCTCAAGTCTGAGAGCAAGTGGGTCGTTAAACTGTTCACACATACCAGGGGCCTGAACATGGACCTTGATATCTTAAGTGACTTCCCCATAATAATTAATAACCTTCTCCAAGGTTAACTAAACCTGTCTGACTGTTATTTGTTTTTGCCTGTACTGTTTTCCTCCTTAAGTCTGTAAATTGCTGCAATTTTTCACTTCCCATATTTTGCTGAGGAAGAACACAGGCTGCCGAAATAAACGCTGTTTATATCGTGTCTGTGCTCTTATTATGTCATCTTTGGAATGTTTTATATTGATGGTAATGTTTCATGAACTATACGTGGACTTTTCTTATATGAAATATATATATATATACATATATATGTATATATATAGCGTTTTAACTTTGCTATTTACTTTCAGGAACGTCTCAGGCCGGACCAAATTGCCTCTTTTTCAAGGAAAGATAATATTTAAAACTTAGGCCTACATACATGATACATCCAGTACACGCGAGGCAGGTGTGCACCGCTTCGACTCGAACTCCCGTATCACGACTGATAGTGTCAAAGGTTACACGATACTTCCAATAAATGTAAAACAACAGCTCAAAGTTCTCGTTTGCTGATTTGGTATATTTGATAAAGAAACGGACATAAATACTGCTCTGGTCCCAAACGAATATTGTTTCTAACAGCATACACGTGAAGGAAAACAGGATACAACAAGTCTACAATTGTGTCAACACCACGTACGTCTTACTTTCTCCAGCCCTCCCCGACAAGTGACTCCACTTGTTATGCATATAACTAGTGCATACACGTGTAACCCTGAATCCCATGACAGAAACACGTCACTGACCTTTGACCTGGCCATGAAATGCACTCCGTACATGTTTAATAGCACCACACTACAGGTAATACCAGCCCGTTTGCCGCTACAATATATATATATATATATTTATATATAAATCATACCTTAGGAGGACCTTCGTTAAAATGCAAACTTACCAGGACACATTTATTTGCATAAAAGAGTCATTAAAAATAAATATTAAAATATCATGAGAATCTTCCATAACAGTCATGACTTGTAGTAAGTGTCTTGAAAATGTATTGCTTACGTGGAACATTTTAATATATATATATATATAGTGAAAAAACTGTGAAACTGGAAAATCTTTCTGAGGTGAAAAGAAGTTGACTCCACCGGGATTTGAACTCGGGACCTCCCGCTTGCTAGTGCGGACGCTCTAACCAC
>WURT03142382.1:0-11190 GCA_009936505.3 Holothuria glaberrima | reverse complement strand
CGGTCGTCGATAGCTCCCTATACACGGTCCTTACTATGACTAATTGAAAACCCGGGGTCTTCGACCAGCATGGTGTTGGTCGAAATTGATTTTCTTCTTACAGCAAAACTTGGACCTAAACTCCTAATCTACTGCCACAAATTTTCCTCTCAATATCTTACACTAATATTGCAGTTGTATTTGATCACTTTCAACCTCTGAAAACTTCCGAAAATTTGAAATAAAATCATCAACTTTGGCACTTCGTAAAATTTATTGTAGCGGTCGAAATATTTGTTGATATCAGAATACCGTGTGCACAACACTGTGACGTCACGTTCAACATTTTTAATTATTGTAGTTCCTATACATACACCTGCAATGGCCTCAGCAACCGTTCCATACTGACGTAACAATGTAGCTCATTAGCATACTGATGTAAACAAAGTTCGTTAGTCGCACAGTAAGTATTACGGAGCGAAAAAGATGCTACTTTCATTTCAAATTTTTGGCCTTTACAGAAAGATCCCATTGATCAAAAACTACTTTAATACTCCTGTAAGATCTGAGAAGAAAAGTCATGTTAGTAAATAAAGATTTTACTTCCAAAATTTCCTGGGAGAAGAAAGTCAATTTCAGCCATCATAATTAAGAAGACCGATCCCCGGCTGTTTTCATAGGTCTTTGTAAGAACTGCACTCGAAAAAATGCCTATTCAGGTCGAAAAAGCATCTTATCAGAGGGGCAATGAATAGGGAAACTATTCAAATATTTGAATGGATTTGTCTCAGAAATGATTAGAATCGCTTCATTTTTGATCCGAATCTAATCAAAATTTGAAGAGATTGCCTATCCAGTACCCCTTTGAATAGGCATTTTTTGAGTGTGTGTATAGTGAGCTTTCGGCGAGCGACCACACACATGGCAGTTTTTTACTGAGGACTAGGTCACACTTAGCCTAAACACTAAAAGGTCGCCTGCTCGTACCCCGCGTGGCGGACGAACTTCTTTCGTCCAGCTAATCGCTACGAAAAACTGAGGGACGGCAGCCTAAGGGGCCGGCAGCCACAGAGTCGCTACGTAGGCTACCTACTCGGGGTGCCAAACTTTCACACAGAAGTTTAAAGAAAATATATTCCAAATAGGCTATGTCTATAGCATGAGTATGACTAGGTAGCATTTATTAGGTGTCTCCGCATCTCTTCTGATCAAACCTCTGATTAGGTATGTTTAGGCTAGATATAGTGAGGGTGACGGAGGCACAATAAGTTAGGAAAATTTGTACGCTTTCATATGGGAACATTTGATCGCTTTGAAACATGCAAATGCATGTGGTATATTAAGAGCCTAAAACTGATTGGTTAAAACACTAACCCTAATCCTAACCTTGATTGGTCCTAACCATACGTGCCTCCGTCGTAGTGATAGTTACACATAGGCCTATATGTACTTGCTTGGAGTTGTTTTAATAATCCTAGCCCTGCTGTCGATACACCTTCTCTACGTAAACACGTCAGCGCAAATTTGTACAGAAGTTACGCGGAGGAGCGCGTTCTCATGTGGCATGCCTGTTTGAAAGCTTAATGCGCACTCCATTAACATTCTCTTTTTGACTTATGCATTTAAATGCGTACGCTGTGTCTGGTTATCTTGTTCCAGTTCTACAAACGCATCACGCTCGTATTATGCGCATACGCTTTGAGGCTTCCTCAAGCCCGACTCTGAGAAAGGAATACGAACTTTATGAATTCACGTCACGCGACGTCGTTTTGGAGGCAAACAAATAGCACCCTGTACGCACTATCTAGATATCGTGCGAGGGCGTCGTAGACTCGCGCACGCAAAGCACTCGCGTATCCCACCACACAAACCAGCTATCTGCATTTATTTATTAGTGCTTCGTTGAAATGATACGCTCCTGTCTCCATTGGAGGAGGTACTACCAGTTCTGTGATGCCATATACATAAGATCGATTAAGGATGTCATAGAAAAGGTATGGTTTTACAAAATATCTATAGACTCATTCAGTGTTTACAAACAAAGACGTCACTGCGTGTCGGTAAAAGAGTTAATAGGCCGCGCTTACACTGTCGTCACAATGCAAAGTAGATTCCAATTCGTCTACATTCTGCGTGCAATCGCACAAGCGTTTACACGCGCAACACCAAACGTACACACATTTGTTTTTGCGCATGATCTATGCCAACCAATGTCAACCAGTGACGTAACCGTGAACTCCCTAATAAAAGGACCTTTGCGTTTCTTGTGGCTATAATCGGCGCGTGATGACAAGAGGAAATCAAATCGTCTTAACACGTCATAGAGAGCGTCCATGGCTACTAAGAATGATCGCACTCATACATTAACTAGACACAACACAGTACGTTACATCACTCGTTCACTCCTGCTTTCCCGCTGTATTCGTCCACCATGGGTTGCACTCACTCCAAGATTTCTCCTTCAATCGCTAATAATCAAAAGTTTCATAAGAAAGGACGGCCAAAATCTGTAAAATTCTGGACCAGAATTCTTCGCAGAGGCAACAACAAGGTAAGAGGATTAAAAACGATGAGAACTTTCGAAGAAAACAAATACATGGTCGGCAGGTCTGTGGAAGAATCTTAAAAGGAATGCAGTCCTTGTGTTCTCTCAATAACATTGTCGCTTCTCTTTCCTTAACCAGGGAGTCATTACTCGGAGTATCAACGTCCTGCTTTAACTTTCTTCTTACCATCTCTGCACCGTTTTCTCTAATAAGAGCCTCTTAAGGCGTAGGAATTACGGAGAGGGTGGGGGTTTCAAAATGTGGTGGAAATTTGCCTACTATGTTGCACCAAATTGCATCCCTCATATATTCAAAATTTTCCAAAGGGGAGGGGAAATTCCCTCCCAGGACTGTGGTCCGACACAACGTCTCGAACAGCTTCCTACTTTTATGGCCTGAAATTCTTTAAAAGCCCTATTTCTCGTTCTAAATGGTCAAAATTCTTCGAACGGTCAAGTTTAATTCCCCTCCACCATCTATTCTCAGTAAATGTCTTTGTAACTCTGACAAATCACTCCCATTGCACAAGGTCAACCCAGGGAGTTGTTATCCAAATAAAACTCTCTGGTCAATCGTTTTCCGTCGAAGTACAGTACAACAGCCTGGGAGCCTCTAGATAACACTTAACCCAACAATGTTTCTCAAACTTTTGTAACTCCAGGTGCACTTTTGATGGCTGAAATTACTCGAGGACCACCTTTAACCATGGGACGATTAAAAAAGGTCCAATTAGGTGATCATAGCTTAATTGTAATAACGTACTAAGCAGCATATCTAGTCAGATAAACTACAGGAAAAGAAACAATGACAGAGATAGTCTTCTCCATTTTTTACAGATTTTTTTTCGGCTGACTTCGAGGCCAGCCACTGCTTAGTCGAGCCCCACCGGTTAATAAACGCTGCCCCATATCGAGTTCTTATAAAAGAAACGGAAAGCACTGCCCCCTATGGAACAGCACAACTACTGTGGTATCATAGTTCACTAAAAAGGGGTTTGGCATCCTCCAAACCTTTAAGGAATAGTCATATAGTTCTAAATGCAACTGATGATTGCACTTTGATTGACATTTTTTTTCTCAATAAAAAACTCCACTCTGGTTGGTCAATGATGACTTATACAGTATAAGTTGTGTTCCTGATTAAGCCCATTCACAGTTGTGTGTCAACATGGCCTCTGGCAGTTGAAACTTAGCGTAGGTTACTGTGGCTGTACTTGGAGGTGAACTAGACAGGTGTTTTTGTTTGGAGGAGGGGCTAGAGGTAAACTTAGTAGGGAGAACTTTAACTGTCTGGAGTGAGATTATAGAATATTTTAATTGTATGTATAGCCATTGGCCAGTAGAGTGATTTTTGTTGTCAAAGTAAAGGGTGACCAATGTGCACAAATTTTTGAAGATGTCGATGTGATTGTTTTTTGGTATGATGAGAATTTGCTTTTAGATAGAGGGATGTAACTGCAGTCGTGCTAGTCTACGTTTATATCGAATAACCAACCGTGCTCAGTTAAACGTGTTAGCTATCTACCTCTGGCGATAGCCCACGTGACTGATACATAAGACATAATAATTGGTCCGTAATAGTTGCATGGTTTCATGGTGGAATTCGATGACACAAGCGGTACATTTTTCACTCTTTGGTTTGCAGCGCGAGACTTTTGTGGTGGAACCTCAAGCCCCCTTATCATGCACTCTTCACATTTTTAAGGTAGTTTTATATTGCTGACAAATATTGTGTCTAAGTGTGCATTGTGTTTAACATAATTCAACTATATTGTAAAATTTTTACCATTTAACTTGAAAAAGACGAGCTGGGAAATTATTTTAACACAACGCTTTATGGGATGGGTCAAAGGTGAACTGAACCACTCACACAGGCGAAAGAGTTGTCACGGTACAGCTGACCTTGTGAACCCACCGGAAGTCCTAAATTACCCAACTGGCTTATTATTGAGAGTGAGCACAATTGTGAATAAAATTGTAGATCTTTCTCAACTCCTGTTTTTTCAGTGCCCACATAATATGTACTTAGAAACACATTACAAGGCAGGTTTTTACAGTGGCACCGCCAGCCTAGGATTTCAAAAGTTGGGAAGACAAGTTGGGGAGGGTGTGGCAAGTGGGTCTTATGAGATTGTTTGACCTTTTCCCTTACTTTTAGATAAAATTTAATTTTAAAGAAACAAAATATAACTTTATGATTATGTAACAAATGTAGACTGTTTTGTCGGAAACGTAACAAGTAAAATTTTGTGATAAAGTGTTCATAAATCTCATTTTCTTTGCATTTGTTCAAATATTTTTCCAATTTTTTCCATACACAGATAAAATGGTGTGCACATTAAGGAATTGTTACGTATTGCACATTTTACACTCTAAAAACAAAAGAACGAAATTCACTCCAAAAAGTGTGTGTGAGGGACCACATCTGGTAAGAGCGAATTTCACCCGGAGTGGAGTGAAAATTCACTCCAAATAGAGTGATATTTTATTCCACGTGTGTGAAGTATCGTTCTGTTTGGAGCGAATTTTCACTCCACTCCGGGCAGCCGGGTGAAATTCACTCTTACTAGGAGTGATCCCTCAGTACACTCTTTTTGCAGTGAATTTCGCTCTTTTGATTTAAGAGTGTAACTGAATATTGTGACGTACCTCTAGGTATTCAAGATACTAAGTTATTGTCCAAAAGTTTTTATGATCAAGTACTCTTTGGAAACATAAGCTAAATCTTTTATATCTTTGATTTCGAAAGTTATACGTATTTTGCCTGATATTTTAGATCATAAATAGTCATAACTAAGCCTTTTGCATACAAAAGGTAAGTCAATGTAAAATCAATGTATCAATCAACACCTCTTTAACGAAATTTTGTTATATGGTTGAAGAGAAGTATACAAAATAAGCAACACAACGGGATACTACGTTCCATACTGGGGCAACGACCGACTCGCTTCCGCAACAACAAAAATCACCCTCAGAAGATGTTGAGAAGGAAGAAAAACTAAATGTTACAAAACAGCTCACCTCCCCTCTTTTATAATGGTCAACAAAAACATTATAAATAGCCGTATGGGGCCTAAAATAATCCATTTGTAGGAAAGATCTTTTTTAATACTTTAGAAAAGCGCCGCCTTAAAAAGGAAACATGTTGGTATGCTAATTCAAATCGAAGTGACTTCTCTCTTTCGTTTCAGAGTCTCGAACTCTCGATTCAGACGTGATAACTATTTTACAAATCTATGATCACATGTATGGTTTTTGAATAACGAAATGTAATACAAAAACTTACATAAAAATCTGATTCACGTTATTTTTACGATGGAATGCTCAAAATAAGCAATAAATGTTGCCATGTTCCATTGCAGGTCCACCCCGTCTCTGAGTTGGACTCCTTTCAAATCAACCTCTTAAAAAAGACCCGTCCTACATCAGCCCCTAAAAATATCAGCCTTGATATTTACTACCCTGACCCAGAGGACATCTCTGATGACGACACACCAACGAGTCGACCATCCACATCCTGGTCCTGGGGAGCAAATCAGGACGGTAAGAAATGGAAAGTTGTGTTCCCACACGGATTATCGGGTTGTATCGTAGAAAAGAATGTCATATTGGAAATATAGGCAAGGGTGGTACCGCCAGCTTACTAGAACGTGAAAACCTTTTAAAGAACGCTAAACTAATTTAATACAAAATTAAATGAAAATGGAAATATATCACGAAACCATCTACTCCACCCACCAATTAGTTACCGAACTATTTCGGCTTGGAGCCAGAAGGAGCCAGAAGAATGGGATTGACTTTATAGGACCGGGCCTTGACTAACTCACTTGATTTAGCTTTGTAGCTGAATACTCCCCATATATTTTCACCCCAACAGAAACTGACTTGTTCCATCTGTGCAGTAAAGGTTTGGGGGCGGGGATTTGGGGGTTACCTTTTCATGTTGCAGAACGCGCAATCGTGGGAACTCTGAGGAGATTTCTCAAAGGTAAGCAGAGACCTTAAGTCTGTAAGTTGCATTTGTTTCTTTATGTATATGATGTGATTTCCCTGCCCCGAAAAAAAACTACAAAATGGACATGCAGAAAAAAACGCATGTCAATTCAGTGATCTGGGAAAAGATCTTTTATTGCAAATTTTTTATCTTTTTGTAACAAGTGACAATGGATGACGTCACTCAGCACAAAGGCAGAAAAGCTGTCAACATGCTCAAACATCTGGCCAAGAAGGGCATCTTCAAAGTCAGTGGTAAAAAATCACCCGAACCACAGCTCCAATCCCTCAGAGGCAGTGCAGCCTTCGAGGTGAAACTTGACGGACGCCCTCCTCTCCAACCAAACCTCCCTCTCAGACTCTCCAAGAGAGGGAAGAAGAAGACGCAGAAGGAGATCAAGGAGAAGTTAGAGCAGGCATCCGAAAGGAGACAGGTAAATATGATACACTCAAAAAAAAGGGGGGATCGGTTCTACTTTAAACCGAATGGGGTCAGCGGGGCAACTAACCAAAATCTGGTCAGACGTTTGACTAGATTGAGTTCAAAGTTTAACCAGCTTGATTCAGTTTTTGAGCCAAATCTAGTCAAATATTTGAACAGATTCCGGTTAGTTGTCCCCTTCGACCCCGGTCGGTTCAGATTTGAACCAACCGTTTTTACAGTGTAAAAATAAACATTCTTTTGTATTCAAGCATTATGAATATCTTATTGTGCACAAAAACAATTGCGGCTGTGAACTATGCATCTAATAAATTTCCTTTAGAGATTCTACAAGGGGTCGTCCTTTGAAAACAGATATACCTATATTTCATTTAAGTAAAATACTCCCCAACACATTTCATTCAAAAGACGTCCGGGTCAAATTGAACCGAAAACGGATCAAATGGGCAATTACCCGAAACAGGATAAGATACTTGACTAGTTTCGGTTCAAACTAACCATTTTCTTTTCAAAATGAAACAAATGTAGTATAATATTTGACCAGATTTCGGTTCAGTGCCCATTTGAGCTTGGATTCGCTTCGAATCTGAACCGGCCTTTCAGAGTGTATATGAAGAGGTTAGTTTGAAGAATTATCTAACACTATTTATAAGTTACATTTAATATTTCTACCTTTCAGTCTCTGACACACCAAAAACTCGAACGAATTCGTTTGAAGAGCGCTCGATCTGACAAAGTGAGAGAAGTTCTGAGGAGTATGGACAAGGCCTTGGAGGAGGCAGGAGTGGAACTCACTCAGAAGATGGAAGGAGCCGAAGAGAGACGCCAGGTGAGCAATACCATCCTCTTGGTAAAACATTCAAGGAAACCTTCACTGTTGTAGTGCTGTGACCTCTCAAACTTAGAGTATAAAACAGCAACAATCAATTCGCTATAGCTTAAGTTTGATATTTACTGTCAAATGGACTTATAATAGAGGTTTTCACCGACGTCACTGCGCTGCCCGTCTCTCTACTTTGACGGCCAGGCGTCAATTGTACAACGTTTGTAACTAAGGCCTTGTCGTGCTCGCGTATAGATAACACACCTGCGCATGAGCAGTGACGGCCAGTATGCCAAATCGAAGCACAATGACTTCACATGAAAAACCTATATAGCCTGAGTCCAGATTTTGGAGTACAAGGCTCTGAGTACAATTACAATCACGAGCACAAATTCATGGGTAGGAGTACCTCATATTCAAATTTGCCGACTTCGAAGACAATTGAAAAGCCATGAGCATGATTACAAGTATTAATTTACAAGTTCACAAAAATGTAATTGTGAGTGTGAACAGTTGTTCGAGTACTCTACAAATCTGGTGTTAACATATTTATGTTTAAACATGAAGGGAAACTGGATGCAAACATTTGCTTTCAATGAGAAAGCTACTACCATGGCGTGTGTAAATGTAATAGTCAATACTGTATACAAACCCACACATGTTTGTATTTGATATGTTTCGGGGAATATACACAAATGTATATGGGAAAGTGTACCCCGAAAATAATGGGAAAGTTTGCTAAATCACGAGAGGAATGTGTACCCCGGAAGTTGTACTGTGAAGTTCATTTTGTACCCCTAAACATCTCAAACATGTGAGCAGCAAAACAGCGGTATTCTTTAGCTGATAGTGATTATGAATGTATCAAATAAGTCTTTTAAAATGTACCAACTGATAGAAGAAAGACCGACTACTCTGACGTCAGCATTACCTAAATTTAAAATTTTTACACTGCTTGAACACTACCATACAATTATTCCTTAATTCCTATCCCTTCAAACAGAAACTTGCTTCCCGGAAGCAACAACGCTTGCGTCTGAAGAGCGCCAAGGTTCGTGAAGTGCAAGAAGCCGTCAGCGAATCCAAAGCTGACAAACAAAAGCGAAGGGAGGAAAAGCTTCGAGAAAAGTTAGAAAAAAGCACCCAACAGCGAGAGAAGGTCCAGAAGGCAAAGATGTTGCGCATTAAGTCGGCGACAAAGGCCCGATGGACAGAGAGAAAATGGAACGATACAATGAAGAAAGTTGCCGACCGGGCTGAGAAGATCAGACTAGAGAAGGAGCGAGCACAGGCAGAGATGTCGGATGAGGAGATTGACGGCAGCTTCAATGATATTGAAACATTCAGAGGCTCTAGTTCAGAAGAGTCTCTGGATACATTCTATAGTTAGTCATTTTATTCAGTGCCACGGTTTCATAATTACATTTAACACAAAACACTTCTCATTATTCTCACACATCACTTTCACATAAAATACTGCACAATTTAGGGATTGGTTGTTTGGGCTTATTTCAGGAAGGATTTGTTTTGTCTTATATGTCTTGTATCAATTTGTGTTGTATTGTTTTGTATATGTATTGTTTGCGTGTGGTACTCAGGGCCGATTGACCCCGATCGGCGCCGGCCTCATCCCTCCCCATTCTTCCCACACACATTCCATCTCAGTTTTTCACGTGGGTACCTCTTTGGTGGGGGTCGATAACGCCAGTATGGCGTCTTCTTCTGTGGCAGGGACATTTGGTCCCGATCGGCGTCGGGCTCATCCCTCATAGGTCTTCCCTCGCAAATCTCATCTAACTTTAATTTGTCTAGTCTTTCACGTGAATGTCTCTGGTTGGAGGTGATGACGTCATTGATATGTAATAATTTCATTTAATCTTTTCTGACGCTATAGCCACAGAATTTGGTAGGAGAGCTTTTGGTTTAACCTCACTGAATCCCGGGACAACATAGACCAGACGATTCTAGTATCAGCAGTGGTATGCAGGACCCTTGGTAACCAACAATATGAATATTCAAAGCGAGGTAAAGGTGTGTGCATTTTGATGGGCCGTTTAACATCTTGTAGCTTACAATGTTTAAAATGTATTAGAGGTGGGCGATACCTGAATGGTGAGAGATGAACTGGAAATAAAACACATAGATGAAAGGTTTGTAATGTCTTAATTCAAAGACGGTATACTGATAGAAAATGGCCTTGTTCCAAGGGAAATGCAGAAGGTATATGAGACCATCAGGAAAGGTTGCTTGGGCGTTAAAACACAAGTTGGATGTTGTCATGGCAACAGGTTCACAGGTTACTTTTCTTTTGATTACTGCACAGCACGACTGCGTCCAATTTCTGGCTAGATGGCAACCATCACATTTATTGTAGATGGCAACCTTTACATAAATTGTGTGCTTGCAGGATAAATGTCAACGAGCAACATCCAGCAATGGTGACAGCTCTTTGAAGTTGGTCATCAAAGAAGGATGTATTTTTTCAGTCTTTTTGAGACCTTTTTTGTTTTTGAACCATTTTCCAAACTTTATTCTCAGAGACAATTTTCCTCGCAAACCGCATATTTTGTAAGGGCGCTATCAGCCAAGAGACTGTGACAATGAAGTGACTGAACAGAAACAAGGGTAAATTGACCTGGTGGATTTGATGAGCGACTTAAAACGAGAAAC
This sequence comes from Holothuria glaberrima, assembly GCA_009936505.3. Classification (NCBI taxonomy): domain Eukaryota; kingdom Metazoa; phylum Echinodermata; class Holothuroidea; order Aspidochirotida; family Holothuriidae; genus Holothuria; species Holothuria glaberrima. Next base: position 738 of record WURT03142382.1, on the reverse strand, counting down.
TTGGAAAATAAGCGTCTCAGGTGATCTTTAACCCTCGATGTGTCAATTAGTGGCTTTGAAAAGGTATTGGTTTCCAACTAACATCAGAGATCTTAAGGTATGCCTAAGGGTATTGGGTGGGTGCATGGGGTGGGGGAATTGTAAGTTAATTTCAATAATAAGTGCATTGGTAAATTTCTACTTAGATCTACCGATAATTTTTTGTTAGGATTTTTTGTAGGCTGTAGATAGGATTAAGTAGGCCAATATATTGTTACTAGGTTATGTATAGGCCTAAGTATGTTTACTCTCTCCACATGCGAGAGAAGTAAGAATATCCCAAGATTCCAATACCTGAACATCCACGTGAAAGCATGATATGAAAGAATGAGAAACCTTACGAATGATGTGTGGTTGGTGATTGTTTTTGAAATTACAAAGAATGTAAGGGATTGGTTAATTCTTATAGATGATCCGTGTTAATGACGACGGTGCTTTGAATATTCATAAGGTTATCGAGGGTCCCTACTGGTATATACCGGTCTACTGCTTTGTATGACTAATTAAATGCCTCTCCTTTGGTACATGTTGTCCTCCTCTCGGAGTACGACTGGAGGTATGTCTAGGCTAGGAAAGATGATAAAGGTCTCAAATTGTGACATTTCGAATAGTGACGTCATTAAATGCCAGTATTATCACGTGAAAGTCTCTCAACATGGCATTATCTTGGACAAACATTACATTTATGAGATCTTGCAA
>WURT03142381.1:14926-29014 GCA_009936505.3 Holothuria glaberrima | reverse complement strand
AAAGCCAAAGGATGTTCCCAAAGTTGAGGAAGAAGAGTTAGAAGTATCTGTGACCAAGAAACCTGAGGAAGAAAGAGCTGCCAAATTGAGATTGAAACCCAAATTAGAGAAACCAGAGGAGGTTGAGGTCACTATTGCTCCAGAGGAAGAGACACCTCTCGAGGTAACAGAAGAAAAACCAGAAGAGATAGCACCTTACATAGAGAAAGGTATTGTGGAAGCACCATCTCCAGTAGAAGAGAAACCTGTAATGGAAGAGAAACCTGAGAGAGTGGAAGTTTCTGTTCCAATGGAAGAAAAACCATTGGAAAAAACTGAGCTGACAGTCAAGCCTGAGGAAGAGGCTGCTGTACCAGAGAAAGTATCTGTCACAGAGATACCCGGAGATGAAATCCCAGGTCTTCAGCCAGAAGAAGAAACACCACATGTTCCTACAGATGAAAAGGAAATTGTTCCATCAACTGAAGCACCTGAAGAGCTGTCTTTGAAACCAAGGATAAAACCAACTGTAGAAACTAAACCAGAAGAAGAAGAGACATCGGCTGTGATGTTGAAACCTCGAAAGAAACCGCTTGTTGAACAGCCTGAAGAAGAGGAGGAGGAAGTTGCAGTGACATTTAAAAAGAAACCCAAAGATGAAAAGAAAGCTGCTTTCTCCCTGAAAAAGACAGGCCAACAGCCTGAGGAGGTTGAAATTTCCATCACTCCAGATGTGGCTACAGCTGAAGAGGTTACACCAGTTGATGAGGTTGACGCACCAACAGAGGAAAAGCCATCTTCATCTGAAGAATCAAGTGAAGATGAATTTGGTCACAAGAAGAAAAGGAAGAAGAAAAAGAAGAAGGAAATTGAGATTCATGGCTATGAAGAAGAGCCAGAGGTTGTCCAACCAAAAGAACTATTGGATTCAATTCCTGAGGAAGATTTGAAGGAAGCACGTACAGTACCACTTAGTCCTCTCCGACAGGAAGAGATAGATACAATAATACCTGACAAACCAAGAGAACGGTTACCAGAAAGGGTACAGGTGGAAAAAATTGATACTGCTGATGTCACCATAGAACGACCTACCTCCCAAAAACCTGCAGAAGAAGAGAAGGTTAAACCTGCATTTCCTAAAAGGCCTGCAGAAGCCAAAGAGGTGGAACAGACACTCAGCATAAAACCAAGATTGAAAGCAGAGATTGAAGATGAAGCTGAGGTCACCATTGGTAGGAAACCTATGAGAGAAGATCTGGAAGTAAAGATTTCCAAACCAAGTGAAGCAACCATTTCATTACCAAAGAAAGTATCAGAGGCAGATGAGGTCACAATAAGAGCAGTGAGGCCAGTTGAAGAGGCTCCTGTGGAAGCTGAGATTGAGATACCAGAAGAAGCTCTACCGGAGAAACCGTCTGAGTTGATCACAGAAGAGGCTGAAGTGAGTGTCGTTCCATCAGAAGAAGAAAGACCTGAAGAATTTGCTCAAGCTCCAGTGATCATTGACAGACCAAAAGATGAGGTTAGTTAAATAAGTTGTTAGTTTCATTTGTAGTATGTAAAATTGTTATAATTAAATGATAATGCTTAGTAGCATTTCTCGCCTTTCTATTTATGATTTTTTGTAGGGACATACAAACAATAATATGGGTTAGGCATTTCATTCATGGACTGAAACAAATGTGTAGGGGGCTCCTGATAATTTGTGATACGTGACAACTTATGGCCATCAGTACCCATTAAGTCACTTCAAAGCACATTGTAAATGAGGTATTCTTTCCTTGCAGTTTTGAAATGCTGGAATGGATATTTTTATGGAGACCAAAATATGCAGTAGTTGGGTGTGGCTCTTCTGGCCTTATTTCCCAGGGTGTATCTTGAAACTGATGACAAAAGTATTTACAACTTTAAGTTGCAAGACAATACTATTTGTAAAAGAAGGTTCTTGAATGAAAGTTCACCAAAAAGCAGGTGATGTGCCATGTAATCACAAACTCACCCAAGGATTGATAAGTTTGTCACACATTTATTTTCTAGAAGAGGTGCATTGTAACCCCACCTTACACACCTCCTCATATTATACAATTGAATTGATATTTGAAAATGTGTTCTTGGGACATTGTTACAAAATTTCTTGCATGTAACCAAAATATGATTTATTCAGATACAATGATCTGCTGGTTTATTTCATGATTTTAACCTTGATATTTTGTCTCTGTACAGGATGTGGAGGGAGGAAAACCCATAAAACTGGAATGCACTTTCTCTGGTAGACCTGCACCTGATGTAGAATGGTACAGGTGAGAATTAAAAGATGTTATTAAGACAGGGGTGAAAACCTAAGGGAGAACAATATGTGTCAGAAGTGGTTCCATGTATGTTTTAAGGTGGGCCAGTATTATTTGAAATTTTAGTCATTGCGGCCTTTCCATGTGACATGCCTGAGCTGAAGTGACAGAAGGGGTATTGTTGTTTTACGTATGCTGATGGAGTAGACATTTATACTGTATACTGCAACAAAAATACACAATATCATAATAAATTTAATTGAGCTATGAAGAAAGAGTTGGAGAACATTCTATGAGCCTTACAGCAGGCTGTTAATAAGATGCTCATTGAACATGTGTCATTAATGTATTGTTACATTGATGGACTTAGGTCATACAACACTTGTATACAGACGTGGGAAATTCCATGCTAGTTAATAAGATACTCATCGAACGTGTCATTAATGTATCATTACATTGATGGACTTAGGTCATACGACACTTGTATACAGACATGGGAAATCCTGTGTTAGTTTTTATTTCAAAAGGAAAGAGAAACAAACTGCTGGGAAGGATTACAGTTTTACTCATTTGCAGAAAACTTTTAAGGATTCAATTTTTTAAGCCATTTTACTTACAGTAATTTTCCCTTCTTACATTTCCAGAGATGGCACACTTCTGGAGGCAGACTCACCTGATTATATTCAAACTGTTGAGGACGGTGTAACAACGCTTGAACTGCCTCAGGTAGTACCTCAACATGCTGGTGAATACAAATGTCTCATTTTCAATGAGGCTGGCGAGGACAGTGTGACAGTGGAAGTTAATGTCATAGGTCTGTTTAAAAAATGGCCCTTTAAAATTTGCTGTTTGGCAGATTGTCACTCTTTCATTGTGATGTCACCTTTTCATTGTGAAGTCATTCTCTTTCTGAAACATGATTTTTCAAAGTTTTTCATTTTCAAACCTATGCATTCACAGAATTTTGTTTCTTGCATCCCACTGTACCTATTGAAGAAAAAAATATTTCTTCTCTAAAGGTGCACCAAGGGTATTCCAACTTGAGGGAGTTTTTCCTGATCTTTAATTCACACAGTTTCATCAAACACTTGCCAAAATAGAAATTGTATTTTCAAATTTGAAAAAAGCTTTAAGTAAGAGACCAGAATTTTTCCAAATTGAAATTGTGAAAGTACTGAAAGTGTAGCAAACACTGCACTTTGTAAGAAGGTTGATGGAAATTGACAGATGTGTTCAATCTGCCTTTCAGATGCTTATAAATTATGCTATACTGCTGTGGTTCTGCAAACGATTGCTCTGAAGTTTTGCAATAAAATGGAATGTAAAATGTATCTTCAGCTTCTTATTTTCTTGCTGAAAAGTTTGTGTACGAAAGAGATAAAAATGAAATATAATGCAGGAAAACACCACTTTTCTGACGTGCTTTGTTTCTCACTATCAGTCACTTTGCTTTTATTTTGCTTCTCTTCTTTTCTTTTCTTTTATCAGTTCTGTTGCATTTTTTTCATTTTCCAAGCATTTAATTTTGCCATGGGCTACTGTTTTTTTTTATTATTATTATCATTTATTTATTTCATTTTATTTTTCAGGCTTCTTTTTTTACTACTGCATGAAGGCATACTGTGATTACATTTTCCATTATTATACATAAGTATGATACAATGTATTGTACTAAGCTGGTCCAATTTTTGTTGGTCTCTTAATTATATTTTATGTGATAGTAATCATTTCACAGTAGCATTGAGCAACTTTCAGATGTGACCATCGACAATGCGTTTCATACATTCATATACGTTCAGACTCCTTGAGAGGTCAGACCCCCCCCCACCCCCACCTTACTACAGGAGGAAGAAATTTTGTCAGTGGTACCACTGAGACTATCCATAATATTTCCACTACAAAGTGGGTAGATTGACATCATTCCATTTGACAAGAGAATTTTACAAGAACAAGTATTTATTCCTGATACAGACCTGATTCATGCTTGAATAATTCCATTCTATGTAAAGCATACTGACCACCAGGGAGAATATTAAGGAAAAAAAAAAACAGACTTCTAGTTGAATATTCCAGAGCACACCATTCCATTACTGCATGTGAACCCTAATTGTATTTGATTAATACCAAATAGACAGAAAAATGATTGGGATTTAGTCCCTGCTATTGTGTCAACTTTACCATGGCAACAACTGAGAGGAGTTATGAGAAAAACGATGTTTTGTTGTTCAAATGTGAATGTTAATGTTTGAATATTCATCATTCTTAGGACTTTTGTCACTGTTAGAGGAAGTCATCTGTTTGCATGACAATTAAAGGTTGCATGTTGTCTTGCATGTCTGATTACTTGTAGAGTATAGCAACATCTTTGGTGAGTATTCTAATCTTTTGTTTTGGACATTTAGAATGAATATGCATGAGACTCAATAGACTGGCTTTAATCTCAAATACCACTTTGCATAAAAGTACTCAAAATCTTGAAAGGAGAGAAATATAAAATCGTATTTTCACTACATATGTTGTACTCATAAGAAGTTGATAAAATATTTTAGGTTCCCAAAACCTATTAGCATATGAATGTATTCATGAATATTTAAAATTCCTGACATTTTACTTCATATCCCATGCATTTCTTGTCTCTACTTTATACTCTGATACAATTTCCTGTTTCAGTATATCTGAGTATAAAGTCTGCTGTTTATTCCACAGGATTGTTTAAACTTAACATTATGTTCTATTTCTCAAATCTTGCAAATTCATTTTACTTATTAATTAAATGTTGTAAAATTTTCCTCACTTTGCTTCCTAAAATTTTCCTCATTCTTTGCTTCTTAAAATTTTCCTCATTCTTTGCTTCCTAAAATTTTCATTCCAACAGAATCTAAGCCAGAAGAGAAAGCTCCTCAGTTTATTGAAAAACCTCAAACATTAGAGGTGTTTGAAGGTATGTGAAATAATAGAATTCTGAATTTACTTAGAAAACATTTTGCAATCGATTCAACATCAGTATAACATGAACATAACAGCAAAGTCTGCTGCATTTCTGTTTTCATATTGGTTTGAAAACCAATTGCGCTTTTCAAAAGATGTCCGTCAACTTTTGAGGGGGGTAAAAAATTTTTAGGGAGTGAGCTATTCTAAAATGCATTAAAGGGAAAATGCAGTCACCGCAATTTAGATCAGTGTAGTAGTCTACCTTATTTCATGAATGGCTCTCGAGAGTCATGTGAACAATATTTTTCTCACTAAAGAGTGAATTTATGATGAGTCTGTCCTTGATTTACCTTGAATAGGCAATGTTAACTTCTTGAAATATCATGAAAGATATTTGGAAGTGTAATAAGAAGACATTTGTGAAATTAAGTTGCTGTTTCAAAATAAGTTGGGGCAATTGCTTATTCCCTTTAAAGCAATAGTAATTTTTTCTTGGGTAACTCTCCTGCCTACCGCCCCTCCACACCAGGCTATTAGCCTTGTCCTGAGTACCACCACATGGTAGGTTTTCTCACTGATAATTAAGTAGCAATGCGATTAACAATACTGATACGTTTGCAATACTGAAAAGATGGAGTAATGACTGACATGCTACAATTCGTTATATACAGTCAAGCCATCAGAGTCAAAAGGGGAATGAGCTAGTGGGAGGTGGTGGTATTAAGGTTGCAGTGATCTCCCTTCTAGGTGAAACATGATACTTCACATTATACTTTCCTTAAATGCTATTTTCCTTTGCTCATTGAAAAGTAGTTCCTCATTGTTCAGGGTGCTCTACTTAGAATGTATAAAATGTTTAGGCTTGAGCCTTTAGTGTGCCTACACAAGGCTATGATCTCACACCCAAACTACCCAATCTCCAATCCTGAATACCAATGGGTGGACTGGCCATTTCTGAAATTCTGAAAAGGAGGACATGGTCATAGAAAACCATTGTGATTCATAAAATTGCTAAAATTCTTCAAAACTGGCCGCTGATGTCTACAAACTGGGCCTCTGCATTAAGTTTGATCTAATTTAAATGGTTTCTTATACAAGTTACACAGTGAAAAGTCGCAAGCTGTGTTTTGACGTGCAAAAACACAGTAATGTTTTCATAATGTTTAATATATGGGATGTAACATATGCATATGTTGCATTACACAAACTAAAATATATTTTTAAATAGTTGTATAAAAATACCAGACTAGTCCTTTTTATTTTGTACATTTATGTACAGCTGTAAGTTAAACCCCCAAAAAGAAGGACTGCAAAGAGCACCCCTCAAAGTTGCATCAAGTGGAGAACACAGTGCTCACAAGCCAGACCGTCCGGCTCGATCAAGGCTGGATGCCTGGCCACCTTAAGTATGGCCCATAACAGTACTCATTCTGTGAACAAATTTTCCTGCAACATATTTCTGGAATCTATAGAAAAATACCACTCTTCTTTTGCAAACATCCTTTTTTTGGTATTTGATTTGTAGGAGAGGATGCTGTGTTCAGATTTACCATTGAAGGTCTACCCATTCCAACCATCACATGGACAAAGGGATGGAAGACAATCACCCCCACCCCAGAACGCTTTACGGTAGATGTCGATAGCAAAACTCAGGAACACATCCTCATCATTCACACATCTAAGATGACAGATATCGGGAAGTACACTTGTAAGCTGACAAACCCCCTTGGAGAAGAGAAATGCATTGCTTCTCTAACAGTCAAAGAAAAACCACAAGAGAAGCCAGCTCCGTTCCAGAAGAAGTTGAAAAAGTAAGAAAATTGAGATTTTTGTCGATTAACTTTACATTTTACTTTCCTTTTTTACTTTTTCCTTTACTTTTTTTGACAGATTGTAAAATAGGAAGGTAAAGCTTGGTATACATACTTTTGGAAAAAAGGGTTGTTTTGGGTATGCCTATGATCAGTGGTAGAAAAACATGTTGTATTAAAGGAGTATTGCTCACTCTTCAAATCAGGCATACGAATTAATGTTTCATGTTTATTTGGTTGAAATCAAATACTTAAGGGATGGAATTCATTTCCTGTATTTTACATTTAATGGCAATTCTTGTCATCCCAGTTTCAATTCTCCCAACTGAGTTACTCCTAGCCCCTCCTATAACTGTATAAAGCTCCTCCTTGTTCATACAGAAACCTTTTTCAATTGCTTAAGGCCATGTCATGGTGAGCATGGAAGGCCCTAACTCTCTCTGCATTATTTGGAATGTGAGCTGCTCTGCATCTTTTGACTTTACAAACTTTGATGTCAATCAAAGAGCAGTAGCCAACTGCATTTTCTCTTCTAGGTGACACTATATAACACATTCGTTTTGGTCTGTTGTTAAATCCCATCTAACTAACAAACCAACTGAGAATTTTGATACCCCCACACTAAAAATATACTTTGGAGTGATGAATGTATGTCTTTAAACCATTTTAAATGGTGTATCATCCATTAATTCTTTTTGTAGAGCGGAAGAAGTCAAAGTCCCTCAGACTGATGAAGAAGTCTTTGAGCTTTTAAAGGATGAGAAGCCAGAAGACTACGAAAAACTTCTTCGTAAGCAAGGAGTAATCAGCTACAAGGTGATTCGCCAGCACATCAAAATGGTTGAAAGTCGCAAGGCAGAGGAGGCCGAAAAACTGGTTGGTCAAATTAAGTGTTGTTCTACAACTACTTGGAGTTTTTCAAAATTTTAATACAACCTTGGTGGACAGATTGGACAGTTGATCACCATATGAAAAACGGTTTTGTAGAAGAAATCGAATTTGGTGGCACATTACAGTGTGCATTGGAAGTTTTGATTGATGTGAACATGCTGTTTGAATATTCAGTGGTGTTGCCAATTTAGGAAGGGTGGAGCAAGCTTATAGGAATGTACCTCATTTTGTGTCATGCCAAAGAGTGCCTCAAGTTGTTTAGAAGCTATTTAAAAAGTCATTGAGCCTTTATTTTCCTCTTCAGTGATATTTGTTGATGAATTCTTTCCAACCTGTCAGAGTTCTGGTTTATTGCAGAAGAAAATGTGTTTCCTACAGAAAATTTTATTTGTAAGAATTTGCCAGCTGAGAAAACAAGGAAACCCTTTATGAATTAAATACCAGATTGAACATGTTCTGTCCAAAAAGTAAAATATCTGTCCTGTTGTGTCATTTACTATATAGCAACTGGGGATACCCATTGGACTGAAGGCTCACTAGATCGAAAGTTGGCTAAACCAAAGATCCCCTTCGACAAAAATCCACTTCAGGTTAGAAGTTCAGGTTAGGATTCGAGTCAAATACACAGTAAGGGTTAGAATTAGGTATAGGATTATCCTTGGGTAGAATTAGGGGTTTGTTAAGGATTATGGTTTTGGTCAGGATTAAGTTTAGAGTTAGGATCTTTGGTCTAGTAAATCTTCGATCTTGTGAAGCTTTGATCTAGTGAACCCTTCCCGACCAGCTAGTACTCGTACAGTGCAGTTTAGGATGCAATTTTGAAAAAAAAATTAATTTATCCTTTTGTAGAAACCTGAAAAACCTGAAGAGGTCCAGGCTGAGGCTATACCTGTAGAAGAGGCTCCATTAGCGGCAGCAAAGGCACTTGTTGTAGAATCTAAACTAGCTCCAACTGAGGAAAAGGCACCAGAGGCCCTGGTAACTGAGGAAGAAGAGGCACCTGTTGAAAAGGCACCAGAAACTGTAGCTGAGGAAGTGCCTGTTGATGAAGTGCCTAGGATTAAGCTTCCAACAACTGAGGAAGGTTTGTACATTTAAGTTGTATATTACACTTGTTTTTGTGGAACAGTGAAAAAACTTGTCAAATACATGATTTGTTATGAAACAATTTATGAAAATATAGATTCTATATTTCTGTTTCCGAAAATGATCATTAGTCACAAAATAATTCTTAATGCACATTTGCATCAAGGAAAGTTTGCTAGCATGTACTGAAATAATTATTTAAGGTGAATCCCCACACCTTTTAGTGCCCAACATTTCTGCTTGTCATCTACTTGCCCCTTACCCCACTTTTTACACTCTGGCAGTGCCATTGCCTGATAACACCTCATGTATAATGAGACCTGTCATATTTGATGCACTCCTGACCCCATAATCACCTTTTAACTTTCCTTTCAGCTGAGGGGAATGCCTTCATGTCTTCAGTTTGAAGTAGAAACTCTCATAAATTGTGCATATTGATATTATATTGTAAACAGTTCACCCACATTGGTTCTGTGTGAGCTAAATGAGTTGGGTTTACTTCTCTTTTCTGTGTAAATACTGTACAATATAAAGCCAACTTTTTAAAACAAGGCAGCCAAGTAAGAAGTTACACAGAAGACTGGTAACTTCCCCGATCCTGTTGTTTGATCACTTCTCTCATACACTTGCACATACATTTTCAATAGGAAGTATTACATGTATTTTCCCCAGCACCTCAATTTACAGAGCCCTTACAACCAGTCAAAGGTGTCGACCAGGAAGCAACAGAACTGGTCGTTGAAGTCAGTGATGAGAAGGCCCCTGTGAAATGGCTGAAGGCTGGAGAAGAGATTGATGAAGAAGATGAACGATATGAATTTAAAGTCCAAGGAAGGCGTCGTTCTTTGGTCATCAAGGATACAACACTGGAAGATGCTGCTGAGTATACGTGTGAATTGCCACAAGCAGTGAAGACCAGTGCTGATGTTACAGTAGAGGGTAGGTTATCAGGCATTTATTTTAAGAATTCCATTGTTTGAAGGGTTTTACATTAAAGAATGGTAAAGGATGATTTAAGGATAGTTAATTATGGGAGAAACTGGAGAAGAAAAGAAATTGGTATGATTCAAGGTGGTAGGAGAAACACTAGGGTGAGCTGTCTTCAACAGAATTAAATCCATAAAAACCAGTATTTTGATTGGTAGATGAAAGGTGGTTTTTCAAGGTGGTACCCTCTGTCAGTATAGAAGTCATATGACGACGACTATGTTAAAATTGCTTCTTTGTTTCTTCATACATATGTTGTGTGTAATGCTGACATTGTCATTAGAAATTTGTGTTAAGTTGGACAGAAGTTTTCCATCAGTAAGATGTGATGTTCCCAATTTCTACGCTAAAATTTGTATTTGTGTTAATAGACCCAAAGTCTTTTTGTGTTTTTTTTTCCAGAGGGTCCAATAAGTCGAATGCCTGATCAGTTGGCAGAACCCAAGGAAGATGTTGTCTTTGAATGCAATGTCCAGGACACTGAAAGCAAGACTACCTGGTTCAAAGATGGTAAGAAGATCAGACCCTGGGATCTCCACTTCAAACAGGTTGATGAAGGCCCTGTTAGAAAGCTCATCATCAAGAAAGCAGACAAGGCTGATGAAGGAGAATATACAGTCAAAGTTGGGAAGAAAGAAGTGACTGCCAAGTTAAAAATGAAAGGTATGGTGTGCTAATGTGTTGTTACAATGGCAACATTGAATGATATCTTTAGATGCCTCCCAATGACTGACTTAAACTTTGTTCAGAACTTCCCTTGATTTTATTAGTTCAGCTCTCTCCATTAATACAGAAAAATTTTCAAGCATTCTTTTCCACATATCGTTTAACTTTGCCCCAAAATGAGAGATAGGTAATGAAGGATATCATAGAGCTCTTGTAGCCAGGTAGCCCTTATATATATATTACAATTCTAGTATAATTTAATCCTCTTCAGTCATAGAGGGGCTTGCATTTATTTTGCATCACAGCTGAAGTTAATTGAGTGAAAGTTGAAAATATTTGGTCAATTAAAAAAAAAAAAAAAAAAGGATGTGTGTGTTTTGATGTGGGATCATCACATCTAAGCAATACTGCTCTCCCAATAGGGATTCAAAAGAAGGTTACCTCTGTTTTTTTTTTAGAGCCAGTGAAGATTTTAGAGGGCCCATCACCAGTAACTATCAAAGAGGGTGAAGAAGCTGCGTTTACTTGCACCATCTCTGAGGATGCAACAGATCTAGAGGTCACATGGTTCAAGAAGGACACACCCATCACACCAGATGAAAGACATGACACAATTGTTGAAGCCACAGTTCTGAAACTGATTATTCATGAGGCAGTCTTAGAAGATGCTGATGTTTATTCAGTGAAAGTAAAGGATCTATCTGGGAAAGCACTACTTGAAGTCAAACCATTGGTTGAACTTGTAAAACCATATTTCATTCAAAAACCAAAGAAGGTTGATATTGATGAAGGTAAGCTATTTCTACCAATCTGATATTTATGTGCAATTTTTGAAGCAAGATCTAGCACGTTCTGTTTTGAAGACCACTGTTATAAAGTCAAAAGTTATTATTGATAATGATTGTGTATGTGACTGATTTGTTGTTACTTTTTCTTCCCTTGTATAGGTATGACAGCAACCTTTACCTTCACATGTGATGGTACACCTTACCCATCTGTCCAGTGGTTCCGTGGACCAAAGGAGATTACGGAAGATGACAACCATACTATCAGTTACAATGAGGATACCAAGGAACATTCTTTTACCATCCATTCTGCCACACCAGAAGAGGCAGGCAAATATGAGGTGGTACTCACAAACACTGTAGGTGTCACTAAACAACCTGTATCCCTGATGGTTCAAGCTGCACCAGAAGAAGAGGTCAAATTCAAGACCAAGTTGCGGTAAGTAGCATTCTCCTGCTGAAACATTTCTTCAAAGGCCCTTGCCTTCCATTAATAATAATTTTGTAGGCATGCACCCAGTCCTTAAAGCTTGTCTGTCCTTAACCCTTTTGGTTGTGTACCCTATCCTTGCTCAGTGAATGTGCTAAAAAGTGAGTGGACTCACCAGGTGAAAAACCCCTTTTACCCCTCTACGAGTTTTCAATAATTGTAGCACAATTTTCCAGGGGAGGATCCCCAGAACCCCTTAATGTACTTAACAAGTTCTGTGCTCACTGTTTCGTTTCTGTGCATATTTTTTGGTAGTAGCTATACATGTGTTGAATGCTTGTGAGAGAATTCCAGCTGTCACCTAATACCAATCAGATAATTTATTTTGATCCTCTCTCCTTGTCTAACAGACGAGCTTCTCAAGAGCAAACCCCTCAGATGGCAGAGGAGATTGATGTGTTTGCCCTTTTGCAGGGAGTGGAGCCAAAAGATTATGAAAGAGTTCTCATGGAACATGGAATTTATGATTTCAGGGCCATCCTAAAACATCTGGAGATGATGAAACAATCTGCCGAAGAGGAAGAAACAGTTACTGTGAGTTATTTTAACGGTCAACTCTTATCATCCCAGAAAGTTCTAATTCTCCCAACTTAGTCACTCGTAGCTCCTCCCATAAATTTGTAAAGTTCCTCTTTGTGCAGACACAAAACTTTTTTATTGCTCAAGGCCATATCCTGGTAAGAATGAAAGGGTATAAGGTGTAATCTGAACACTCTCTCTGCATTGTGTGAAATGTGAGCTACTCAGCGTCTTTTGAATTTTCAAACTTTGATGTCAATCGAAGAGCAGTCACCATCTGAGAATTTGATAACCCTACACCAAAATTTCCTTTGGGTGATGAGTGTCTGTCTTTGAGGTACTGCTTATGAGAGGTTTGAGGAGAGAAAAGGAATAATAAGGAGTATTATTCATCAGTCATGAAAGGTTCAAATAACAATCTGCTTTTGATGCCATCTGTAGGGGTCTAAGCAGAAAAAAATGGACCTGGAGGTTAACAGAAGGGTAGAAAGATGTGGAGAAAAGGTTCAAATTTGCATTTGTGTCAATAGGTGGGGAGTGCTTGCAATAGGTAAATATATCCACATTGTGATGAATTAGACAAAGAAATGTTCAGAATGATATCCTAATGTTACTTATTCTTTGTATAAGGTAAATTTTACCTGCTTTAAGATGTGGTATGCTTCCTGGAAGGAAATACTGGAATATTTCTCAACTTAAATTGGAACTGTGATAATTTTCAAATTTCAGCTACCCAGAGGTAGGAGTGAAATTGTGGACAGCAGAGAGCAGAGACCAGCTAGTTGTGTACCTCAAACCAACAGTGCCCCATATACAAGTTTTACTCTTGACAACCTACTCATTGAAACTTTTTGAATATTGGGCATTCTTGTCTCTAGAAATGTTGTTGCTAGTGGCATAGCTAAGGGGTGGGGGTTCAGGGGCACATTAATGCTGCTACTGCACAGATACTTTTTTAATTGGTACCTCTTCAAAAGTTTATTTAGTTGAGACAAGGTTATTGAAATATTGTGTTGCTACAAAGTTTTGTGTCCTGTCCTGTCTTTTTTTTTTGTGGGGGAGGGGGGTGAGGGAGAAGCCCTCCAAGTCCCCCTTCCACTTCTGCCTTGTATACCTATAGTTATAACATTAAATGGTAATCTGCTCATGAAATGTAGAATTTAACAAATTCAGCCTGATTAATACCTATTTGAGAAGCTTGCAAAATTTTTAAAATCATCTTTTTGATGACACAGTCTTATCAGAATAGGCTGCTGTGTTAAAGCTATTCACTCCTTATTTTATCAGCCTCTGGAGACTATCGAGGAAGTGGAGCCTTTACAAGAAAGAGCCACTACAACGACCTTAGAGAGTGCAGCAGCACCGTCAGTACTTGCTAGAGGTCTAATGCAGCCAGGTAGGTACAATGGATAGAAAGTTTAAGTTATATTTCAAATCAGTTTCTGAGAAACTCAATTTATTATAAACTACACCTTGTTCATTTGTCGTATAGCTGTGTATTCTATTATCACATCTGTCGGTATATTCATACATTGGACATCTGTCCATCCTCCCTCCATCCATTTCCCTGTCTGTCTTTCTGTCTGTCTGTCTGTCTGTCTGTCTGTCTGTCTGTCCATCCATCTGTCTGCTTGACTGTTTGCTTGTCTCTCTCC
>WURT03142381.1:0-14826 GCA_009936505.3 Holothuria glaberrima | reverse complement strand
TCTGTCTGTCTGTCTGTCTGTCTGTCTGTCTGTCTGTCCATCCATCTGTCTGCTTGACTGTTTGCTTGTCTCTCTCCATTTGCTCATCTGTCTTTCTTGCTTTTATTGAGGTTTATCATCATGAATCAAGAACCTCTTTATTCCTTACAAATGTCTTCAGGTTTCTGTAATGCATACCCTTTTCACTAGTCTTTTTCTCCAAAATTTGAAATCACCTTGTTAAATTTCTGTCTTTCAGGTATTTTGTAAGTCTTTCATTCATTTTCTTTTCTCTCTCCCTTCCCATACTCTTGACCTGTATACTTGTTTTGAAATATATAGTTTATTCCTTTTACCAGCTGTTCCCCACTTCTATTATTTTTTTTTCTGTGGAATGTTAACAACTCAAATAACCTTGCATTCCCTTTGCTTAAAAATCACTTCTTACCAGCAACATTTAAATTTCATAAAATCACTCCAAACAATCCACAGTGCCACCCATTTTCCTTGACCTTATTCAGTATTAACTTTGTTTGCTACCCCAAATTAAAGAACTTTCTGTGGGTTGCAGAATCATTTCTCTTCATGCATACTTCCCTGATTACAATCAGTTATATTCCAGCCACCAACTTAACTCTTTTCTTCTCCTTTTTGGTTCCTTGTGTAACGAAGGAACCTATCTTGTCAAGTTGGCATTTGTATGTGTGTGTGTGTATGTGATGCCATTGGAATGCGAGATATGTGGTGCGATAACTCAATAACAAAGTGATTAATTTTTCTCAAACTTGGTGTGTACATGTATCATATTGAGTAGATGTGCCCTATTGTTTTTGGAAGAGGTCAAAGGTCATTGGGGATCACCAGAGGCAATAAAGGGAATTTCCTTTAGTAGCTATAACTTGGTGTCCATTGTTGGAACCGTGACATAATTTAGGATAAGATAGATTGGTAGGTGGAAATATTGTAACATTAACCAATATAATCTTAAAGGGTCGAAAGTTCAGAAAGTAATGTTTTATTGATATCTCGCCAACGAAACATTGTAGGGGGATTCTATAATAGAAAGTTGTGTTCGTCTATGTGAAGTGCAGGTGATGACCTACTTTGACCTTATTTGACCTTTTGACCTTTGTGACTTTTTTGTGACACCTGGATTTGTCTTGTTGAGAGGAACCAAAAAGGCAATTATACTACCCTGCTACAATGTTCCTTACTGGAGTTATTGACATTTAAGTGAAAGGTTATGAGTGTGTGTGTGTTATGCAATGGAATGCGAGGTATGTGGTGCGATAACTCAATAACCATGTGACAGGGGGGCTGGTATAATGGAATGTTGTGTTCGTCTATGTGAAGTGCACATGAAGACCTACTTTGACCTCATTTGACCTTTCAACCTTTCAGCCTTTTTTGTGACACCTGGATTTGTCTTGTTGAGACAAACCAAAAGCCAATTAAACTACCCAGCTACGATGTTCCTAACTCAAGTAATTGACATTTTAGTGAAAGGACGTGAGTGTGTGTATGTGACGCTTGGGAATGGAAGGTACAGTATGTGGTGAGATAACTTGATAACCAAGTGATCAGTTTTTCTCAAACTTGACAGTATGTGTATGATTTTGAAATATGTGCCCTAATGGTTTTGGTGGAGGTCCAAAGTCATTGGGGATGAAGGAGCACATGCATTCCCTTACTACTCCCTTTATACAAAATCATCTTAAAGGCAAGGAACCATAGTGCCCTTGGGCTCTTGTTTCCAAATCAAGACTTTCAGCCCACTGAATTTTCATGTTTATCTGCTTTTCATTAAATCCCCACTTTTTTAAGTATGGCTCCATTTCATTTCCTTTTTATTCTTGACCTGCCAATTGCATTCATTTTATTTTTTAATGGAACACAGCTTTCCCTTCTTCATTATGTTTTCCTGTTGTCTCTCATTCCATCCATACAGCCTTACCTTCATTCTCATTTATGTCGCAGCTCATTTCCCATTTAATACTGTAATGTTCAGTTTTCTTTCCATAATCTACTCTCATGAAATACACAACTACTTTGTAAATGTTTTCACCTCATGAAAAATGTTTCTTTTCTGTTCTTTCAATATTTTACAAAGTTCTTCATAACTCATTTTTATCATGCATCAATTTGAAGTTTACCTTTGTCCTTGAATGGAACGGTCTAAATTATTATGTGTAAATAAAGAAAGACAAAGTGGGTAAAATTGGTAAGTTGATTACTTCTGTTGAAGAAAGAAATAAAAAATACCAGTTAACACTGGTGGTTTTATCTGAACATTTGGATCACAACAAAATAAAGAAGCTATCATCAAATTCAATTTTGTTTCAGACATAGACAAGAAATTGTCCTTAATGCAGCCTGCTTTCTAAAACATAGTGATATATTTTCAAAAACTCCAATTTTAAATGATAATTTTCTTTGGAAGTGTGAATTATACAAAGTGTACCTACAGGTTTTAATTATAAGATACATAATATTTAATGTACTTGTAGGTCTCAGCAGGTTATATAAACATGGGTGGCACCAAGGGGGGACAGGGAGGGCTACAGCAGCCCCCCGACGGGAAAGTTTAGCCCCCGACAAGACACAATAAATCAGTCATTACAGTGATCAAGTGAATAATGAAAACAAAATATCATGATACTCGTGATGATACACTGAAGTAATGCATAAATATTGAAGAGATGACAGCAAAAGCACAGATGTTTATTCCTTTTATTTCTAATTTGTCAGTGACATTATCTGAACTCTCTTCATACTTTTTGTTTCCTTCCAACATTCTGTCTTCAAGTGGTGTAACCAGGAGGTCATGGGAAGGAGGATGGGTGGCATATTTCTCTTTTCTTATCATGATTCTGTGAAGTGTCCCTTTCTGAATGTCTGTGCATTTTCATTCTACCAATGGTATTACTACTGGTATAATGTCCTGTCTGTCTAATTCTTTCTAATTAATCATTGATACATCTCCCAGTCTCCCACACCCCTTTAATAATAACCTGGTTGCACCACAGGACCTATCTTGGTCCATTTTCAGTTTCTTCACTGCAATGCTGGTTGCGTTCATAACTTAGTACTCTTAAGAAGTTAATCCTTGCACCTTCCTCAGCCTTCTGTACCTTATAGACTGTTTGCAGTGTTCACAGATGTCCACATTTGCACCATTCCTGGTCTACATCAGCAATACCCATTCTCTGTTCTACATCAATTATGTCCTTCATGTTTTATCAGTTCTGTCTTTTACCTTCTCCGTTTTTTGAGCCTGCTACCTAACATTGATTTGGCACTTGGAACAGGATATCAAACCCCCCCCCTCACTGGTATAAACCAACTGAGGTACCAGTCACCTAGATGCTGATACCCCTTTCACCTATCCCTTTGACTTGTTGTGAAGTGTCTCACAGTATTCTAGCACCCCATACCACCTAAAGGAATAATGCACCTCCAATGGCTTGGCAACAGAGATGAGAGTGACATATCAACAGCACCACATCTAATGAGAATCATTTTGTTGTGATTTCTCATCTCATTTCCTATTTTGAGCACCTGCAGAAATGAGAACTTTATTCTTCTCATTCACTAGTGTGAAAATGCAAGTTTTCCCCTTTTGCAAACACGATTGCAGTGTTTATGGTGAATGTACAGGCACATCATCACTTGCACCAGAGTGGAGATAGTAAAGAGAAATATATGACAAAATGATGGAATAATAATAAAAAAAAAAACCCACTCATCAACAGCTCCCTCTTTTGAGTTCACGGAGGAGATGCACGAGGTACCGAGGGTTACTGCCAATGAACTAGAACTAACCTTTGAGACATCTAAGCCAGCCAAAGCCACCTGGTTCAGGGATAAAGAAAAACTGATGACCTGTCCACAATATGAGATGCTTACAGATGACGATGGAAAGAAACATTCTCTTGTTATCCGAGGTATCAAACCAAAGGATTTGGGTGAAGTCTCTGTAGAAGCAACCAGCCAAGAAGGAGAAATTCTCACAGCATCTTTTGTCATTCCCACAGGTAGACCTGCCAAACATCTGACAGCCAAAGTTCTTCTTTTTTGTTATAAGCTACTTCTATTAATAGTTTTCTAAGCTCTGTCTTTGTATGTATTTTCTGTTGTGACTTATGTGGAACAGCCAGGACTTGTTCTAAATGATGAAAAGTTCTTGTTTCTGTTTTTTTTTTAACTATGATGGACAGTAAGTATTTTTAAGAACAGAATTGTCTATCATAGATTTGCAATATTAAGCAGTATAACATACCTCTTTGTTGAAACCATTTGTTTCATATGATGGTAAGATGGCCTACTGTAATTACATTTTGGTTGAGTCGTCATTATATCTCCCATGTGCTCTGCATATCATTCAAAGAATATTATAAAAACTTGTCATTCAATCATGAAAGTATTTAAAGGGATTTTCCAGAGACAAAATTCAACAAGTCTAAAAAATGCAGAAAATTTTTCTCTTTTAGGAGGTGAAAACTGCATCTCAATAGCTTGCAGCTTTTGGAAGATAAAAATTTTCTGAGAACTGCAATTTTTGCTCAGGATGGAGTGCATTATGGGAAATCTGTGATGTCATCGAGGGACATTAATTTGACAAAGAATTGAATTTCTTTATGATATTAATTGCTGCTGTAGAGAATATTTAGCATCTTTGTTTGTTATGCCCTACATATGGTGTAGATTTGTGCTAAATCTACATGGAAACAAATTCAAACATTCCAGCAGTATCAAATTTCAAGGACAAACAGGGCATTCAATTATAAAGAAAAACAAAGGGAATCTGAGGCAATGTTTCCACTTTACATAACATTCTGTGACCCTGATGAGAACAGGAGGTACTTTATGAGAAAAATAAGCACTCTTTTAATATGAGAATCTCGAGTTAGGAAAAGAGTATTGCTACAGGGTTTGTAGGGTATGAATTGGAAAATTTTTCTCTTTCACATGAGCCCCTTGTGAAATGCCACTGGAAAATGCTTGTAAATTACAAATAAATCAATGATACATTCAAAATTTGTTTATTTTGATGAAATCCAGTCTGCATTTGAAAACTAACATATTGAATATCTTACTATTAGGTGATTTTATTGCTTCACTGCAGAAAAATGGAATCTATTGCTAGGTTCAAGGAGCTGATAAGCCTGGTACTAAATGTTCATGTAAACTGTTAAAGCCAGCCAGTACTGGTGGATATTTGCAGCTAATTTTACTACCAGGAAACAAATATTTTGCTTAATACCTTCCATTATGTATACCCTCCTTAGCAAGATGTCTGTTAATTTGTGAAATAGTTCAATTGTTAAATGAGAATAGAGGGAAGTTTTCATCTTAAGAGAATAAATAACCAAATGTGTTATTATAGGAGAATGGAGTCACTTGGTGTGACCTAACCCACAGTATCAAATACAGAAGTGATAGTGTTTGGAGTACACCAGGTGAGTTTTCAATCATGTTTACATTTGCCAAGGGACACTCTCATGTTGGAATTGAAGGCAGGGTAGTGCTGAATGAGTCTTTCTGTAAAGCTTATTAAAAATTAGGCTCTGTACAGAATACCTATGTACAAGCTTTGCCTAATCATTAATTCAGAAATCTGGTCCTTTTTATTTTAGAAGAAAAACCAGCATTTGAAGAGTCCCTGAAGGATCTGGACATCCCAGAAGACACTGCAGCAGAATTTGTTGCTGACTTGTCATCAGCTGATGTTGATGAGAAGGACATTAAATGGTTCAAGGGAGACAGAGAAATTGAACCAAGTGAAAAATTTGTCATCAAGAAGAAAGGACGGAAACTTTCCCTGATTGTACAAGATGTGGAAGCTGATGATGCTGGTGAATACACTGTAAAGGTTAAAGACACAGAATCAAAGGCAGTACTGTCTGTGGAAGGTTTGTATTGCATAGAGAGTGACATTGCCAGAAAAATTTCTTGTGTTCTAGGAGCTCTACCATTTCATTAGGGGGATTTAAATATGGAATCATATATTTAGATGTTCTTTCACTTATGAATATGCCACTGGCTTCTGGGAGCAGGTGAGAAGCTTTTGTGTGGGGGAGGGCTTGTACCCCCCCCAGGGTCTCCCCCCCCCACACACACACACACATTAGCTGTGCCACTGATCACATAACTTCATTTCCTCATCACCTCAAATGGTTCATATTTTCAGAGTGAAGTTTACTTTAAGCACCTTCCATTTCAACAAGTATGTTTGGATCTCCCAAGACATACTATCATTGCACATAGCATGTACTTTCCCCTAGTGTTGTTACAGCATAAATATGATGTCACTCTTTTGCCAAAAGATGTCAATTCCTGTCTGTTCAATTAAACAAAAGTTTCCCATTCCACCAAGGAGATGCAGTCTGATCCCAGCTCAGTGAGGCCAAGAAATATGAATGGCAGTGGGGGAACTCACAGTCACTATCAGATTGCATCATGTGACATGTAAACTCAAGTTCCACTCAACCAGCCCTAGCTTAAATTGATCACTTGAGCAATTACTGAAGTTTGAGAAGTACCCTTACCCTTAAATCCCCATACATTTCTTGGGTCTGTTGCTTGCTGTACAGTGATCAAACGTCCAGGAAGTCATTGTATAAGGTGTATTTTGGGTACCTAATCATAAATACTTTGGAGTTTTTTTATGCACTCATCAGTTAAGCATGTGTTTTGGAAAATTAAGTTATTTACCCTTCCCAAATGATGTAAAATGCAAATAAGTTCCGTTGATATTATTAAGGTGTTAATTATGTTATTTGCAAGTATTGTTTTCATTTCATTAAATCAGTCTAAAACATCATTGCGGTAGCTAATGGTCTTTTCTTGAAAGAACTATATTAAAGGAATGTCAAAGGTAAGACTACCTCTTACCCCTAAAATTATCATCATTTTCATCAATGACAGAAAAACCAGTTGAGTTTACCTCTCCTCTTGAGGATACAAAAGTTCCTGAAGAAGCACCAGAAGTTGTACTGGAATGTGAAATCAGCAAAGATATAAAGCCAGAGATTACAGACATCACATGGAAAAAAGACAAAGATACTCTGTCACCAGATGATGAGAAGTATGTCATGAAGAAAGATGGAAGAAGGCTTTCTCTTACCATCAAAGATGCAAAGCCAGAGGACACAGGAGAATACACCTGTGCTGTTGGAGATAAAGAAACAACTGCTAAAGTCACTGTTGAGGGTAGGCTTCAACAAACTAAAAATTCAAACTTATTTTAAATTGTTGAGGTTATTTATTTTTCAAATTTTTCAAATTACCCATGCAGCTCAAAGTTAAAACTAATATCAGTTTGTAAAGTTTATCTGCTGTTTAAGGAACATACCATGATAAGAGAAGAATATATGTAGCTCTGTTTGTATGTCTGCATTTCAAGAGTGCTCTT
This sequence comes from Holothuria glaberrima, assembly GCA_009936505.3. Classification (NCBI taxonomy): domain Eukaryota; kingdom Metazoa; phylum Echinodermata; class Holothuroidea; order Aspidochirotida; family Holothuriidae; genus Holothuria; species Holothuria glaberrima. Next base: position 7,433 of record WURT03142381.1, on the reverse strand, counting down.
TCATGCAACTTTACGTGATACTCAGAGTAAAGGTTGCAAGATAAAAGGCACAACTAACAGGGTTCAAACAAGATGGACAATCCAGTATTCTGCCAAAACTAGTGCTCTTAAGAAGGGTATAGGAAAATAAATAATATGAAGTGTCATTATCTCTATATAATAAAGTTCAAATTGCATCATGTATGCTATAAGGGCTCCACTAGATCATGTGTTGAAAATAAGTTGAGATAAGCAAATGATTCAGTAAGCAAACTGAAACAGCTTCATATAGCAAGTTTCCTACTTGACAGAGCTTTGTGCAATTGCCATTATTAAGTTCAAATAAGCACTATAAGGTTATACTAATAAACATTAAATCGCTTTAAGGCAGACACTTATCACCCAAAGTATACCTTAGATTTTGGGTAACCAGAATTCACTGGTGAGTGCTTTTTAGTTGCTATAAAGGTGGGTAGATTCAAATTATGCCCTCCAAATATATGCCACTCTTATTAATAAATGATTTGTGCAGATTATACAAAGAAATGTAATTATGATCAATTAAAATACATTCGGAGGGGTAGAAAACAGCTATTTTGTAAATTGGAGGAGGGGCTTGTTGTGAACTTTGTTGAGAGAATTTTTACTGTCTGGGATGTGAAATTTACAAACTCATTAGTATGGCTAACCAAGAAATCACAATTGTAGGCATGATATCTGGCAGCATGTGCACAAATCTGCTTTACTGATGCAATAGCCAGATTCACTGGGAAGTCATAGAGCTAAAACATGATGATAACCTCTCTATTTCTATAGAGAAACCTTTTGAGTTTGCATCACCTCTGGAAGACACTCAAATACCAGAGGATACCAAAGATGTCACTCTAGAGTGTGAACTCAGTAAAGATAAACCAGAAGACACAAAGGTGGTCTGGAAGAAAGATAAAGATACCCTGTCACCAGATGATGAGAAATATGTCATAAAGAGAGATGGAAGAAGACTTTCTTTGACCATCAAGGATGTAAAACCAGAAGATGAGGCAGAGTATACCTGTGTGGTCGAAGATAAAGAGACATCTGCTCAAGTTACAGTTGAAGGTGAGTGAAATTAAAACACTGCTAATTTTTCTACATTTTCAAATAGTTTGGTTATTAAAATTTGCATGCACACTAAGTCTATGCTACCTTAGTTTGTGACATAGTAATTGAATAAGTGTTTTTCTCAGCTGGGGGATGATGTTATCCCATAAAAACTTTGTCCCTATACAAATTATTGGCTTAAAGCATTTTAACATATTTCAAATCTCCCCATAAAAAATTCCCTTCCCCAGAAGCTATCTCACCCCTCTTCAGTAATTTGTCTGGCTGGGGGTCTGCTTAACACATCCCTGTTCTGAAATATTGCTTTTAATTATCTTAGTTTCAGTTTCAAAACAAAGTAGATCCAAGGCCTCTTGCATGTTACAGTTTTGCTCCTCAAACTTTATTATAATTAAATTGCTTAAATACTAAATGTTAATACCATGCAGCTAGCTCATTAATTTTGACATTATGTGATAATTAAATGTCCTTGAGAATATTGAATGAGTAGTTTCTCTGTTTGACAAGATTTGGGTTATTTATATCTTGGTCTAACCCTCATAAATATTTACATGATACATAATCATCTGAGTGGTTCATAGGTAAGCAGTACTCTTTTACATTAAAAAATGTAAATATTTCTTAGCAGGAATAGCTGCAAACTTAATATATCTCCAACAAGATGATGGTTTATTGAACGAGAACTGTTGTTACCTGAGAAATGCTCACACCTAGTGTGGGGATGTTTGTATCTTGATGAAGGTGGTTGTTGTACACTTAATGAGAGATAAAAAATGGTTCCATAGACTGATCAAAGCTTGAAATTAAAACTCTATTCAGGTAATGTCATGTAAAGCCTATTTATATCATGATATCTTTATTCCACTGTTTCAGAGAAACCTCTTGAGTTTGTATCACCTCTGGAAGACACTCAAGTACCAGAGGATACCAAAGATGTCACTCTAGAGTGTGAACTCAGTAAAGATAAACCAGAAGACACAAAGGTGGTCTGGAAGAAAGATAAAGATACCCTGTCACCAGATGATGAGAAATATGTCATGAAGAGAGATGGAAGAAGACTTTCTCTGACCATCAAGGATGTAAAACCAGAAGATGAGGCAGAGTATACCTGTGTGGTCGAAGATAAAGAGACTTCTGCCCAGGTTACAGTTGAAGGTGAGTAGTATTAAATTAGTATTGAGCCTCCATATTGACATCACTATATACTTTAGATCTTACTTCAAATGTCATGTTAGAAAAAGCAGACAATGAATGTAATGTATACTATAGCTTGTTTGGGGCTTTTACCTTAGCTGTGGGGGCACCTCAGTTTCCTTGGTCCTGTGGCATCACATGCATACAATCTATATCATGATAGCCTGGGGGGTGTACACTTAAAATAAAAATTGTATGGGGCATGGAAAATAAGTTTGGTGAATATTCCCTTAAAATATTTGAAATGTGCAGACCTTATACTTTTTCACCAAGATATTACCCCATGTTTTTAAAGAAGTGAGAAAGGTCATTTGGGAAAAGTAATTTTTTTGTGTAATTTAATCATTTGTGAAAAAATGAAAATAAAATTTTTCTCCTTCTGAATCATCAGAAAAAGCTCCTGAGATCACAAAACCTCTGGAAGAGATGGTGGCTGTACCAGAAGGTAATGAAGTGACCTTGGAGGCAGAGGTGAGCAAAGACAATGCTCCCACCACTTGGATGAAGGATGGCAAGGAGATCAAACCTAGTGACACAGTTATTATCAAAGAAGATGGAAAGATGCGTCGTCTGATTCTTAAAAATGTGACCAAGGATGACAGTGCAGATTATACTATCAAGGTTGCAGAGAAAGAGTCCACTGCAGAAGTAGTTGTGAAGAGTAAGTTATACTCTTGACCCTAGGGAAACATGGGAATTGTTAGGGTATGAAATGGATGGTTTCTCACCTCCCGTAATTAAGCCAAACTGTCTAAAAGTGAAGAATGGGTTCATTTGTTGTTGTGTATTGTAAGATTTGTGGCTAGCATTTGCCATCTCAATCAAAATTGTTCCTTTCTTTGCTTGGTTGTGATCGAACATATGTCGACTGAGGTGGGAAAGTGAAATCATTAGTGCCAAAATTTAGAAGGTTAAGTGCAGTTGTTTTCAAACTCTTTCCACCAAATACTCACTTTTGGGCAAAGCTCACGTAACATATTAAGTAAACCAGATTCAAGGTTTATTTTGGATGTGGTATGCTTAATGAAATGTGGCAATGCAAATAAGTACCAAGGAGACCCACATTTGGGACTTTACACAGTTTAAGAACCGTTGGTGTAGTATCTTGGAACCGTACAAGACTTTGAGATAACAGATTGTTCCCTTCTTTAAAAATGAGATGATATCAGGCTCAGCATAACTCCTCAAATAAGGTCATCTCCTGTTTCGTTTGCACTTTTCACTGAAGGAATTTTTTGTCCATCAACAGCTCCACCGAAGATTGAAATAGATGAGAAGTTCCTCAATGTTACCATTCGTGCTGGAGGTAAAGCAACTATCTCTGCCATCATCACTGGTCTACCCATCCCAGATGTCACCTGGCTAAAGGATGATGTCCCCCTTCAAACCACCAAGAGGGTCTCTATCAGTGAAGATAAACAGGAGAAATTAATTGTCAAAATGATTCTAGACAAAGCCGAGAGATCTGATCTTGGAACTTACACTCTGACCGCTGCCAATGATGTGGGTAAAGACTTGGTTAAGATGACCATAACAATCCTTGGTGAGAATACATTAACATTGTGTATTTTTTTACTTTTTTAGAGGTCATGGAAGGTAGTTGTTAATGGTTTTTGGTTTCAGTTGTAATTTCAAAAGATAATGTAAAATGTCGCAATACTCTGTCAAATGTTTGTAGCTAAACAGCTTTAACAGTTGTCTGAAAGTAAGTAGCATCTGGATGCCATAAATGAATTTGATCTCATATGATCTACAGAAATGTCATAGAAAAGCATTTTATTTAGATTTGTATGCCAGAATAAATAGACCACTCTCACATCATGGCTCAGCAAACTGATTTGGTATTTTTTCTATGTTTTAGACAAACCACAGCCACCAGAGGACTTGAAGGTAGATACTATTACCCCAGAGAATGTAACAATCAGCTGGTCCCCACCCACAGATGATGGTGGGAGCCCGGTTACAGAGTACATCATTGAAAAACATGACATGAAGCGCTCTACCTGGAGCCAAGCTGGTACTTCTTCTGAGACAACCTTTAGTATTCCCAAGCTCCTTGAGGGCAACAGTTACAAGTTCCGTGTTCGTGCTAAGAATGAGCAAGGTCCTAGTGAGCCAGCAGAGACCTCTGAACCTGTTGTTGCAAAACATCAATTTGGTGAGTTTACAAACGGATGCTATTTATGTCATATAACAGAAAGATGTTCAAAATCATGTTGCAGTTACTAGGCAAAGGATAAGATGGATATAACTACAGACAAGCATGAGCGTGCTTTGCTGTTAGCTAGGCTGTTTCCTACAAAATTTTAATACCAAGTGAATGCTACTATTTTATGGTCTCCCTATGTTGAATGGGGACATCATTCAAATATCTGCCTCATTTAATATGAAATGTGTCCTTTGGTGAACTGTTAGTTTTTTATGTGATTACTTTATACCTGGGCCCTGTTTCATAAAGGGTTAAGATCGATCTTAACTTTCATTTCAATTAGACAATTACATGGCAGATCAAACTTTAGATCGATCATAACTCTTTATGAAACAGGGCACAGGTCTTTGATGATAAAGTTTTAAAGAAGGGAGAGGGTAGGGATGATTGCAGGTTTCTTCTCCTTGTTGCTACAAAGCATTTAAATGTATATCCACAATAGTAATGGTGCTACAAGATACATGAAACTTTGCAAGCTGTGCCTTGTAATCGTGGTCCTTTTTCATTTTCACATTTAGATGTTCCATATGCTCCAGGGAAACCAGATGTTTCAGAGGTTGATGTAACAAAGGCAACCCTGACATGGTCACCACCTGAATTCAATGGTGGCTCAGAGATCACAGGATACATCATTGAGAAAACAGAGGTGGGAAGGAAGCGTTGGACAAAAGCAAACAAGACATCTGTTACAGAGACGAAATTTACTGTGACAGATCTAGTCGAAGGCAACGAATATCAGTTTAGAATTATTGCTGAAAATGCTGCTGGACAGAGTAAACCAAGTCAACCTTCAGACGTTGTGAAAGCAAAGGCTCCATATGGTGAGCATTACAATGTTTTTGAATGTTAAAAACTCATAGGCACCTCCCTATGTAAGTTCATATGTATATGTCATGTGAAAGAACTTTCCCTAAGACATTAAAATAACTTATTTTCAAGTTTTAAGATTGATCATTTTATGTTTTGTATGAGGTCACTCTTCAAAGTCTCACAGGCCTGGGACTGGATTTAAAATTACACATTGGCCTTCAGGGCTCATATCATAGCCACCTGTGTCAAAAAGGTACTCTCATAACATAACTTTTCAAACAACTTATTTCACTTGTATCACATAAACATTTCTTTTCACTGGCTTGCCTTTTTAATTCCAGATATGCCAGGCAAACCTGGTAAACCAGAAGTGACTGAATTTGGTCCAAAAGAAATCACCATCACATGGACCCCACCAGAGTCTGATGGAGGAAGCCCCATCATTGGTTACTTGATTGAACGTAAAGAAAAGACAAGTACCAGATGGGTCAAGGCCACCAAAGAGCTGGTCCCTGAAACAACCTTCACTGTAACTGGTCTCACTACTGACATGGAATATCAGTTCCGTGTTACAGCTGAGAACAAGGCTGGTCAAGGTCCAGCTAGTGAACCATCTGATCTACAGAAGGCTAAAGAACCATTTGGTATGTATTCTGGAGTGTTTTACTGAAATTAAATATTTTATTCTTTTCTAGTATAATGATGGATCCAGGATTTAGCAAAATGGGAGCTAACTTTGTGAAATTAAAGCTTGAACCTATCAGGATAGAATATTTGAAGTCTCACCTAACAATAGGTCTAGGGAAATTTTTGGATTAAGCGCTGCTAAAGATTTTTCCCTGCACCTTTCAATCAAGATAAATTCAGGAGCAAATGTCATTTTCATGCTATGAAGTATGTTGTGCAGTTGACACCGGCGTACTAGCCGGATACCAATCATACGCCAGTATAGTGATCAAGTCACTAAGGTCTGGGGTTCTCTCTCAGAAAAGAACTTGCTAAAATAAAACACTGTTTGATGGACTTTTCTGGCAGTTGGCAATCAAGATAAATAAAAGAGCAAGCATGATTTTGTGTATCACTGGTGCTGTGCAGTGTATCTGCCACAGCAATTTGGGAATATGCTAACTTGCAGGCTAATGATTGTGTACCAGTTTAATGGTCCAGACTTACTGATGAATTGTTTGCGCTAAAACCGTTCTTATCAGAAATATCATGCTTCATTTCATCTGTGACCTCAATGAGGACACAAACTTAACACCTGGTACAGGTATTTTTTACACTGGAATGCAACCAAAGAACTGTAACAACAATTTAGAACAAGGAAGAAGAAAATGCTTACTAGTTGAGCTTGTGCTAAAATTGTTCTGTACACTTTATGAACTGAACAGAACAATCATCAAATTACCAGAGGAGATTGGTTTGGGAAATTCAAGTCATGGGTTGGAAATAAGATATACCTCACTTAGACAATAGAATAGTGAGGTTTGAGAATCACCTTCCTTAATGGCCTTGATTCAGCATGTAGGAGGGGAAAGGCGGTCTTGGAAATATCATTGTGACCAAACACTGTTAGGTGACATTTTCTTAAATGATGGAATCAAGATATTAAAATACTTTGAAGTTTTCACAGAAATGCAATTTATACTACCCAGCAACAGTATCTGGCAAAATTTCTATGACAAGGGAATCAGGTATCCTTCCTCAGAAACATTTTATAAATTAAACACCATTAGACCTGATATCCCTGTTGACTGACATTCCTGATAAGCAGGAGGAGAGACAAATCGTAGTGCCCCAAATGTAACAGTTTTCCAAAAAGAATATTAGGTGGAATGTTTCAACATGTTGAGAAATTAAAATTAAAAGTTCCTCTAGTTTTTTTAACAATGCATGTGTTTGTTTTTGAAAATTAAAAGGTATCTATCAAAAACAGATGAACTAACTTCATGTGCATTTTTGTGAAAGATCATACAAGGAATGCCTTTTTTTCCCAATTCCAGATAAGCCAGGCAAACCTGGTAAACCAGAAGTGACTGAATTTGGTCCTAAAGAAATCACTGTCACATGGACCCCACCAGAGTCTGATGGAGGAAGCCCCATCATTGGTTACTTGATTGAACGTAAAGAAAAGACAAGT
>WURT03142370.1:0-11190 GCA_009936505.3 Holothuria glaberrima | reverse complement strand
AGAAATTATGGAGCCTGCAGAAAATCAGAAATTTATACTACTGAATTACTCCCCCAAACTCAGATAATGTCAGAAATGACTTAGCTCTCTAAGTCTATATCCTTGCAAGTGGCATACACAGGGGTGCATTAGGCCATGACACCCCCTCATGAATGCCAATTTTTCTATTTTTTTTTTATTTCTTTAGTTCCTATAAATACTTAAATTTTGTATCACATATTTTACTTCAAAAGGTAGCATATGTGGCACCAAATTGCATGTAAGGACACTTAATTTTCAAAAATTTTCAAAGGGGAGGGAACACCCCCTCCCCCCTTAGACCCCTGCCCAGGCCAGTGATCAAACAACACTGCATTTCCCCTCCCCCGCCATTGACCCTAGCTGTTTGTATATTTCAATGAATTGGTGACATATTCTATGAAAATTTATGCTTCTCCATTAAACAAAACTTACTGCCCCCGAGCTTGGTTTGGCCTCCCTACTCCTCTAGTCTGGTTACGGGCCTGAGCAGGGGTCTAAGAGTCGGTAAGACAGCCTGCGGCACGCCGGGATTTGCCACCGTCGGACCGCCAATGGGCCAACGGCGGGGATACGATCGGTTAAACGGCGGCCCTCTCGCGGCATATTCATTCGAGGTATTATACGCGTACCTCAGATTTTGGTCTTGGTCTTCTTGGTCAAAAGGTAGAACTTAACCTTTCAGAAAATTTTTCTTCAAACAGCATTATTTTCTTTTCCATACCGGATAGAGTGTTTATAAATCACGTAGATGTTCGTTTTTCATAACTTGTAGAAGATGAATTTCTTCTAAGGGATTGCTATTACCGTATCGTAACATAACTTTCAAATTAAAGTATTACTTTCGCTTTTCAAAGCTATCCGAAAGGCACTAAGGCTTGCAGTCTTTAAAAGTTTAATGAAAGCCTACAGGTTGGGAAGTGCTTAATACTTTGAGTTTCCGCACGAGTACAAAGCAGGGCTGTAACCGAGTCCACCTAACCCAATTTCGGGTCAATTTCGATTCCAATGGCCACCATTTAGGGCCAATTCCGAGTCCAGTACCCTCCGATTCCGAGGCAATTCCGATTCGAGGTTTTCTTATTCTAGGACAATTCCGAGTCCGGCCATTTATCAACGTAGCGCCGATGCTTTTTGTACTGTTTACAATTAAACTTATGATGAAAACGAGCACTTTTCTGGAGTCAGTTTCATACTCTTCCTTACCCTGTAATTTAGTTGACTGTATGTGACCATTTACTTGTTAAATTGTGCACGGATAATAATGTTGCCGATCGGCACATTAACGAAACTTTCAGTTTGTGGACCCGATTGGAATCAGCTTCGAGTCCAAGTTCAGCTGAGCCCATTCCGGGACAATTACGATTCCGTGACCTCTCACTCCGGGCCAATTCCGAGTCCGGCGAAAAGAGGACTCGAGTCCGGAATCGAGTTCGAGTCCGGACTCGGATATCACAGCCCTGGTACAAAGGATAGAAAACTTAGTTTGCAATGTTGTGATTTTAGTCTGCAAAGACTTTTATGTACTATTTGTACAATTAACCAAACAACCACGTGAAAACAAGAACAACATGATTATTTATACTGTAAAGCATTGCACAAAGATCTGTATTTAAAATATTTTACCCCATTTCTGTATGCATCTTATAGAATAATATGAGTAAGAAAATGAGTACTAGATCAGCTATTCCTTCCTACTTTAAAAAAAGACATTTTCTTTCAGACTTCTTCCTACCAGCTAGTCCCAAGTTTTCCTTTTCCACCCTCCCCCTTAAAGGTCTGTAGACATGTAAATGTGATGTTTGCCTATTTGGTGTAAAAAGCATTAAAATGATAAAAATAGCCGCAATTTCCATTAAAATCCATCAAATATTGGCCATTTTATAAGACAATTAAATTAGTGTTTTTAACTTTCATCATGAATAAACATGAGCTACTTATTCAAATTTGTGACGTACAGAGAGGGACCTGTCAACTGGGTGTAATGCTATCCTTTGTTAGTTAAGCCTTCATTCCAAGGACAGTTGAAGTTTTGGGACATAGGCGTACGAGACGGGGGCAGGGGGTAGATTGCCCCCAATATTTTCTGAGGTCGAAAACTCGGGCAAAAAAATGACCAAAATTCGGGCACAGAATAGGTGAAATTTCGGCATAGATGAAGAAAAAGTGAAAAGATTGCCCAAATTTTCTACTGAATTCCCCAATTTTTGATCGAATTCCCGAAAAAAGTGCAAAAATTTTCCCGCGCTTCTCGCGCATGTAGTTGTTTGCCAGTATCACCTCTATCAGACTTTCCATATTAAACACCAAACTAGAAACTAGCTATTAGGTAATTAACAGATAATTTATAAGAGAATAACAGAAGAAATACAGACATTGTGCAACACTTCGCATCATATTTTTGCATAGCTATGAACAATTACCACAAATGGTCAAACTTTGAAGAGAAATATCTTGAGAACGGTAAAAGATATTCGAATAATTCCAACGGATTTTTGATCAGGGGATCTTAATCTAGATTTGTTGAAAAGAAAAACTGAATTTATTACATGTCCACAGACTTTTAAAGAAAAGAAACTAGAAAGATGTGAAAAAACTATGACGGATATATTATATGAAGAGAAAGAATCACTGTTAGAGTAAACTGTAAATGAACTTGAGCTGACACTTTTAAAACCAACATCGCATGTTATAAACTGCACATGAAAATTCTATGATGAATACTTCTAGTTCCTAGTGACTTCACCTGAATTTTGTTATGTACCTATCATAATTTTGAACCATCCGTCGGAAAAGAACATACCTATTTGACTGACTTCAGATTTTGAGTGTCACGTACATTATGTTCCGAGAGGTAACTTTGAAATGAACCTGTTTACCCCTCAATCTATACCCTCGTCACTCCTCTTTTGCAGCATGATAAAAGTATTCAAGTTTATTAAAGTGAAAATGCATTCACCCTTATGTGAACTGTTGATGAATATCCTAATTAGAAGTGATATACTATTTAGAAATATGTGTCAATATATTTGTAACAGAATTTTTAAATCATTGCATAAAAACTTCCTGGTTTGCCATTATTATTCGAACTTCGCATTATACATACCTGTAAGGAAAATAAGAGAGTTTAAGAGATATGTCTTGTTATTCAATTTCAAAATTCAATTGAGATAACTGCTTGTAACGGGCCACGATTTTTAATTACAGAAGACATATGTTGCAATGGCTCAATAATATAGGTGCAAACTTACACCTACGAATCTGCATGGACATATATGTGCAAGGGTGCTCTATACAAAATTGGCATGTTGCTGGCCATATAATTTTGAGACAAACCAGGCACTAAATCTCGGAAACCATGGGGTAAAAGTCACTACCTAACGTCTGCTCACTGTAAAGAGTCCCGCTGGCTGCAAGTTGTTAACCCTTATCAAAAGGGGAATATTCGTCAGAAACTCCGTTCCCTGTTATTTAGTAAGTTTACAAGTATAGTTTTTTAATTTGTTTGTCGTTAATTTGGGTCAATTCCAGTATGTAATATCTCAGCGGAAAAGGTCTTGTAAATATGGAAATTGACAGAGCTATTTTTCTTTTTGAAAATCTGCAAGCTGGCATAAATATGTCCCTTTTATTTATTAACCATAGTTGAGGGAAAATAAAATATGACCACTGCAAATGAGGAAACAGGAAGAATCCCTATATGGTTAAGTAAATATTTGTGGATAAGTAACTTACTAAATTAATAAACTTTGACTTGAGCAACCAGGTGTTGGACAGCTGTAGCTCTTCTCTCTCCCAATCAGTCACAAAGATGTTCTTAATTGCTCAGTTGGCCAATTATTTGGTTTCTCTTATTATATGACGGAAGTAGGATTGCACAAGTCACTGTCACTTTGTTCAAACAGGGAGTTGGAAAACACAGTAGCCATGTTGAATCCACTTACAATCCTGAAATTAAATCAAAAGTTTCTCAATTGTCATCCTCAAAACATGTAAATGTCATTTCCTTTTAAACGAATTATATAAACAAGTTTGGGGTAGCCTAGGTGTTAGCAATGGAAATTGCGATTGAAGACTGAAGTATATGCGAGGGTTTATAATATAAAGGTAGGCTGAGCCATTTTAAAATTTAATTTGTAGCCTAAAGACTTACAGAAACCTATTCCTCTTTTTCATAAGATTTCATTAGGAAAGAACGTAAGCTTATTGTAATTACTAATTTCCTGGCCTTGAAAGAATTGGAATGAAGAAAATTTCCAATAACATTCCTTAAACACATATGAACAAAAGGTGCCCACGCTAGCACACCCTCATGGTTAGAGATAACTCGACAAATGTAGTATAGGACTAGCCCAAGCCTAACTAAAAGATCACCTGCCTGGAGTTATATATATATATATATATATATATATACAGTGACTACTTAGGCTACGAACATGGCCCCATTCTCAACATGTCGTGAGGCTGAACTCGAAAGTCTGCAATAGTATTAGTAGCCAAGAGTATAGGCCCACTACAGGTATGATGAGTCGATTACTTAGCGAACACCGTAAGTTGTAACGGTAAAAATACAGTAGGTAATCATCAGTCGATCAATATCATGAATCGATCACTACATTCTAAACACTGGTGGAGCATGTAGGCATGATTTTATTTCAACGTAAGCATGATCTGCAATGCAGAATCTTCACACAACATCAAAGACCAAGTATATGCCTTATCATTTTCCGTGTTCAAAACAAAAATATTACTCGAAGCACAATTTTCGAATTTCTTTTTAAGAATAAGTACAATTGTGGAAATAGGCCTAGCCTGTTACCAAAAGTGGTGACCAAAATGTCTTTGTTGAAGCATGCAGTAAAAATTTTGACAGATAAGACAATATTATCTTTCTTAACAGATATTATTATTCTTAAATGTAGCAATTAGTAGTATTTTATTTGCTCTTTTTCTGTATTGATTGACTCAAGATTCCTTTATAAACATTGTGCTGTGTACTGCCACCTATATTTCAAATTCATGTCCAACCGAATACCCAGTCTAGGCCTAGGCCTAAGCTAGACAACAGCAAAATAGGCTATAGCGTAATAAGGAAGACATGTTAGAAAATATTACTACAAAGTCTCTTTCATTGTAGTCAGTCAGGATCAAAAACAAGGGGTAGTTGGTGTAAAAAAGAACAACCCCCTCAGAGCCAGAGGACGGTTTAATAAAACTACCATATTTTTTCACATGTTAAAATAACATGTCTATTTTTTTATCATAAAAAGTAATAATGTAATTCCCAGTTTACACCTGAACAGAGGTACTTTGAACGTCTACAACCCAAAAGTCGACCGTTTTGAAGTTTGCACCATGTTTCAGAAACTTTTTTTGGAGTACTTACAGCATCGGGAGATTATTTTAGCTGTTCTAATTTTCTAACAAGCTTCTATCAACTACTCAAGTGAGTAATTACTTGCCATGTATCAATAGGTTTTAAAAGTGCCTTTTCTGCCCCTATGAAATTGTCAATTTTGAAAAAAAACTCTGTTTTCCAGTGATACCACACAATTTACCCTCATTAATAACCTGCAGGGCTTGCAGTGCGTGTTTTCTTGGAAATTAAGATTGGTTTAATGTGATCTCAGATGTTACCGTATGAGAAGGTGACCTAAAGCTATACTTAGATAGCCTATAGCATTAGGCTATAGGACTTTCATACAGTGTGTATAAGTAATTTCACTATGTACATAGCGGTATGTGAAAATTTCTGTGCTGTAACAACTGCTTATTCTACAAAACCTTATGAGAAGCTATATATCCTACATTCTGTTATTTAAAAACTGATCTTCAGGTGTATAATGAGTGTTTTAGATTCATTTTTATATTCCTGAAACAAGGGGTTTGGGATTTTATGTACTTCTTTCACACAGGTTACAGAATGATTATAATTTGAACATTAAGGTACCCATTTCTAAACAAACATATTCCCATTCTCCAGTTCACTATAGTGAAAAATTATAAAAACCTTTAACCCTCTGTCTGTTTATATCAAAGTTAAGGGTAGTTGTTTTTTTAAGCTATCTTATAGATATGTTAATTGTTTTTCTATTTAAATTGTCACCAGGTTCGTTATGTGATTGACTCATGTTACCCCCAGTAGCCTAGGCCTATATACTGGGCATTCAATAAATTACATGAAACTTTGCAGTAGGCTAAGACGAATGTTTATTTTTTAGCCTTTTCTTGCAAAAATATGCATTACACAGCCACAGAGACGTTTAAACCCGACAGTTTTGACTGACGACGGCGACCGTTTTGGCGTTACCCCTATGGGGACGTTTTAGTATAAGCACATTCCACGGGCAAGCTTCCTTGGCACAGTTCATGTAACTAATGACCGTCTGATGTAAGGCGATTATACTGTTTGTACTGATTGTACTAAAACTATGTATTCTTTCAGCTACAGCATTTTCCTTTCTGTTGTCATACAATGCGTGTAGTTTTGTTGGACTGTCATGCGCTTTTTATACCTACAGGGAACAAAATATGCCTAATTTTGTTTAATCAGTGTTAAATTGTCTTTCCGTTTTTCCAATGAACTGTTCATGAAGACATGTCTATTGTGTAATTCCAGGCTAAGTCTAAGCCTAATTAAAAAAAAAAAAAAAAACGCCCGGATGACCCCTATTTTAGGGATGCGCTTATTGAAGCGTTTTTGAGGTCGAAAGGACTACTGAAATCATCCAAAATCGTTCTGCCAGCATTATTTACTCGCAGAAACAACACGTTATGTAGCTTCTGCATCGCAGGTGTATTATCCACAATTGATTGCATTTAACTGGTAGGCGATGACTTAGTAGAAGATTATTCTTCATTAGTTTAGGTTGAGCGGTTTGCTGCCCAGGTTTTGAGAATTTCCGTGAGGTGAGTTCTCGTTGTACATGTAATGTCGTTCTGTCCAAGGGAACATAATCTACGGGGAAGGAAGCTTAACGAGTATATAGCTTGTTAACATGACGGGTTTCCTGTAAACAGGACAAGTTTTGATGTACTGGTATCGGGCACGAATGAAAAAGAATGCACTGCATCACCCATAACATAGTTACTGAACCTTTTACTTGCTGCTGACTTGTTGAAGGTATTCTCAATTTTCTGTTCGACGTATGTAACGAGATACTAATCCAGGACCGTAGCCTGCAGTGGCCAGGGAAGATTCCCAAACTGTAAAAGAAAGTTGGTATTCCGGAAAAAAAATACTGACATACTGAAGACTTAAATATACCTTCCAAATGATTATTTTTAAGGCCTTTAGAACTTGTGAAATCGCATACAGGGGTCCCCTTTCCTCAAATTTTCCCCGAGGAGATCCCGGAACTACCCCCATATGTAGGTTACTCTTCCTGACGAATAAATTACCCTTAACATGATACACAGATTGAATACACCTGCATATACGTAGGCTAAAGATCTTTAGTATTTATATTTCTCATACCGTGCCCCATGCAACATGCTTTTATAAAATTGCTTTTGACTACCTTCTTTTATGCTGAGCTTAATAAGCTTGTAAAGTTACTTATTAATTTAAATCAAATCTACACTTTCTTCTTGAAATCTAAATTCGTTTCTTAAGGATGGAATCTAAAAACAGAGAATGTTTAGATCCAACTAACAAGGTCTAGGATGTGTCATTACCCCATTTTGGAGGTATTTCTACCGAACGTTTCTTTGCTTCGGCTATGCGCCGATCGATGGTAGCTCTCCCAGTGGCGCACGAGAAGGGGGAGGCGCTCGCCTTGTGCAAGCCTTTTAGGGGTGCTATGGTAGTTCTGACCAATTTACTTAATGAGCAGAACTTCTAAACATAACAATCATTTCAAAAAATTACCAAAGATGGCACCGTTTAGGATCTTGGAGACGGCGGAATATAAGAATTTTCAATAATGAGGGTGACACCCTCCCCTTCGGAAACATCCCCTTTAGTTACAAGTCATCGAAAATAAACAGAAATCACTTAATAATAGAGATTCCTAACATATAACGAGTCCATCGCTTTACGAAGATGAGCCAAGAATAGCACCATTTGCATCCTATCCACCTCATATAGACAAAAATTTCTCAAAGAGAAGGGGAGCAACCCTCCCCATTTAAGAACTCTTGCCTTACGCCCAGCCAAGAAATTGAAAAAAAGCCACTAAACAAAGACAACCTAATTCTAATATATAGTCAGTTCAAAGTTTTCTCAAAAATAAATCGTTTTGCACCTAAACCAGGCATTGCATTTATCCCCTCTCTCAGTACCCTCCCTCAGGATGACAACCATGCACAGGTGAAAAAGGAAGTGTCCGCCCTGGTGTTAACTATCTATTTAGGCACGCAACATGCTACTCCGCTTAGAAAATGTCATGACCAACCCCCTGGAGATATTGTCCAGGCTACTGCCCTGTATTCATAAGCATTCTTCGATTTTTAAAGTTGCATATCTTTCTATTTACTACGAATAAAACGTGTAAAGTAAGAAAACAAGTTTGATTCAAAGTCGGGAAAGTGCTTTAAGAGAGATTAAGCGGTAAAATCCTTATAGGGTAAAATTCCTATGCCTTTGGAACGTAAACATTAACTGTGCAGCTTGAAAAACTCCTTGACATGCAAGCAAGCTCTTATCTGCAGTTTTTGGGTCCGTGACTCCGACATATGCTTTAGTCATAGTTCGCAAATTATATGTTAAGGAGTATATATATATATATATATAGCAGAAAAAATGAGCTAAAAGTTTGATGTCTTTCTTTAAATCAACTGTATTTTTATTCACAAAATTTTAGGTGCTCCTAGCACCTTCTTCAGTGTGAGTAACTGACAGAGTACACTCAATAACTTAAAAGATAACAGTATGCAATCAAAACGTACGCGTTAAAGAGAAGTTTTGCCTTGAAGAGACGCTTAGAGTTAAGGCGCTTAACATTGTGACGTAATCAGAACGCAAATACATGATGATATAACGATGCGTATAATGGGAAATGCTTGTAACTTAACAAGAGCCTATTAAGAGTACACGCAAAACTCAAAAAATACACGTTAAATAGACGTCTTGCGTTAAAAAGACGTTTAGCGTCAAGTCGCGAAGTATTGCGACGTAATCAGAACGCAGATGCATTTTCCATAAGTCCATTTTTAAAATGAAAGTAATGGCATAAATCTTGATAGGCAAGTACTATGAAATGTCCTGGTTTGTTATATATATATTATACACGAAGTTTGCGTACATAGGTGCGCATTTGAAAACGTCTAACCACGTTGGCAGTACTCGCCTCGGCTTATGAATAATTATGTTTACTTTCTTAGCACCAAATGTATTACAAACAGTTGCTCTATTACATCGAAGGTAAGGAAGAAATTATTTACAAGAGGGGTACTTAACTCGTGCGTTATCATCCACTGATTCCCAGTCCACACCGAGAAGCTACTGTCAATTTCATCGAATGCAATCTTTGTGTTCTTGTATTTTGTTAAAGTTAACTTTAAAATACAACATTTTAAGATTTAATTTCTTCGATGTGACCAACAAGGCACAAGAAATGTCATTTTCTACAATCTGGGAGTCATTTTGGCAACTGATTCCTTAAAGGTAGCACACCACTAATTATTCTTCCGTTGACTTACACACTAATTTGGACCGTTCCGTGTCCTCCAGTCCAGTCTGGACCGGTGTAGAAGTTTTCAACGGGCACTAGCTAACCCACACATAAAAGAAGGCCTTTCACAGTGACTTCAAATTTGTGTATCATACACTCTAAAAAACAACTTGGTTAGATTTAACCAGTATTGTGGTCACAGATTAACCAACCGTTTCCTGGTTAAAGTGACCGAGGAAGTCTGGTTAAATTTTACCAGGAAAATATTATTTGACCGGGATTTAAAAATCATTCATTAAATTCACCAGTACAGTGTTAATTTGACCCGAATTTCTTGGTTATTTTAACCACAAAAAGGTTGGTTAATCTGTGTGTTTTTAGAGTGTAGCCACTGTACTTTTGAGCTGGGAAAGCTTGTAAAATCAAATAATAGTGGGTGGTTCCTGCATTTTCACTTTATTCGAAATGCCATTTAGCATCGCAGAATTATATGTTGCAAAAGTGCCTGAGATACCTCCAGTCTCCTTTATTTTTGCATGAGTACTTTAATACCTTCCCTACCACATATACACATTACAAATTGTCACACATCACTTCAGAAACATGTTTTATACAGTGCCCTTAACTTTTTCTAAAGTGTTAAATTCGTAGGCGAATATCCTCAGCAAGGATTTACCCTGAATTAATGGTGTGCTTTCCAGTAGACTACTGGGTCAAGGTGATGGCGCTCTTACAATGTAGGCCCTGTTGGCTCATCACAACAGAGTTGGCTATTAGCCTTTTCGCAATCTCGAGTGAGCATGCACACAGCGTGATAAAAACACAGTGCCGTACCTACAACACGTGCCAAGGAACTGCGTTCATTTTAGAATGTATTTAAATCACAAATCACTCCTTTTTAGATCAGCCAGGAGCGTAAGATGTGTTCTTGCCTGTGGTTTTGTGTCTTGAAAAACATGGACATTCTCTTCTTGGCCTTTCAAGGTGTCTTATAATCCGTCCCAAATAACGTGATTTTGAATGCTGCATGGCGCGTGTGGTTTGTTTATCTTCCTTGCATCCCACAATTCCCTGCGGCAATCGTAATTGCGAAAAGGTTGTTGCTGATTCCCGTTCTAGAAAAAAAAAAAAACACAGAGTGGGTGGGTACCTTTGTTTTTAAATATGTCTTCAAAAGTCTTTACGATCAGACGTTGAGATGGAGTGAGGGACTCTACCCTAATACACTTCATATTTGGCTCTGCATACTGACTAAATGCCTCAGGATCTCATCTGAATCTCGATTGCGCCAGGAAATGTGGAATGCATGGAAAATAAAGAACTACAGGTCAGCATATGCAGGAGAATAAAAAGTACACGTAATTTCTAACATATAGCAACAAGATTTGTTAGAACTAAACGCCTGTGTACAAGCTGTCCAAGACCCAAAACTCCAGGTGACAACCTCTCGCATATTCGAAACTGGTGTAGACAGCATTGCTCTATTATTATTATTATTATTATTATTATTATTATTATTATTATTATTATTATTATTATTATTATTATTATTATTATT